>JARKHS020019007.1:92500-313877 GCA_030143305.2 Amblyomma americanum
TCGCGATCTAATGGGGGAGTAGATCCATATCTTTTCCTGCTCAACTTTTTGTCTCCTGTCTGCCTGAAGAGTGACACGGAAATTTGTCGTCGCGCAAGCTGCAAAATACAGTTCGCAACACATTTCATGAGAGGTCCGCATAAAATATTCTTCCGGAAAATTTCCGGAAAATGGTAGAAACATACACTGAGTAGTTAGCAACAAGTCCCTACTTTCATTGAATTCATTTTTGTTTGAAATGTACTTTTATTGCTCTGATATACTCCTGCAGTTGGTACGTAAGAGTTGCCAAGTGCTGCAATAGTATTTATTTTTGTTTTGATTCGTATTAAGATACGTCGGCTCATACAATGATGGTACTTAAGCTCTGAACAAGTCTGGGTGCTTCATAGATAAGTTTCATTCACGAAGTTCATAAAATCAACCGTGCATGTAACGAGCACGAAAAACAAACACCCGATTAGCTGAGTCTAATGACAGCAGCCATGCCAATGCTGATTGGCTTTTTTGATTACATTTGCCTTAAACGTCCCATACTTCCTTCCATATTGATCGATACATCGCATAGGTTGACCCCTTAACTACAGGAAACAGAAGAGAGAACAAAAAGATGGGAATTTTGTGCTAGTAGACCAAGGGAAGCTCCGAGCCGCCAGCGTACAACTAAGGCCACCGAAAGAGTACCGACGCTGCGGCGGCGCCGTGCGGAACTCATCACCAACTGCCGCTCCCACTGCTTACCCCGGTATCGAACGCCGTTTTCTAGGACGCCAAACTGGCATGCTCTAGTTAGAATTCTTCATGTCTTAGCGATTAGCATGCCGGTTCGCTTCAATGTTGCCAAGAGGAGTCGCGCAAGTTTGCGTGGCGTGAATCACCGCGCAGCTGAGTAAATGAGAAGTTTCTTCTTTTTTTCTTTTTTGCTACAAGGCATCAAACCGTGTGGTCGCCGCGGTGACGGCGTTGTGAGGCTCGGTGCTTATCTTCGCATCTGAGGATTTGCGAAGCTTTTGAGCGAGTTTCTTGAAAAATAAAGGGCGCGTGAAATTTTTGCTCAGTAGGGACGGTGGCAGCTATGGTAGGTGTTGAAGGCTCAGAGGCAACGACATTGTCATCGTTATCCTCCTAGCATTTCTGAGTTTGTAGTCAGGTTGTATTTCGCTTTGGCCGTGATTCACGTATTGGTCGAGCCTCATAGTTTGGAGAGCGCGATTCCGAAAAAAGAAAATGAGTATACCTATAAGTGAGTAAATGCGGTAGATTGTCGCATTAAGGAACAAAGACTGCACACCGAAAGGCGTGGATTATCCTTCTTTCGTATATGGCTCAGTATGAGCAGTCGCCAGTGAATCTTGCGCAAGGAGAGAGTCCCCTCATATGAACCAGACCACCTTTGGCAGCTCATATCCCACCTAAACCGGTAGATAGGAATATGAACCGGAAAGCGCCGAAAAAAGACCGAAATCCTGCAGACTAGTTTCAGAACAGATAGACAGACGAGTAATGGGGTGAAGTTCATAGTTGGACAGTGCCGTAATTCGCGAAACGGCTCCTTCCGGCTCCGACCTTGGTTTTGCTTAACATTCGTCAGGCTCCGCAAAGCGAAGGATCTGCAGGGTTTCGGCAACCGCGGCTCGACGGGGCGAGGTCACCACGGCAGATATATCGTCTGCGACCAAGGCGAATGTAACATCCTCTGAAACCCCGGCGGAGAATCGCCGTCTAGCGAAGGCTTCCGCTGTGAATTCCTCTTTCTTCCACGTCGACTTGGGGGTGCGTATAAACAGCTGGGGCGCAATGCTGAGCGAGCGCTGTTGAGGTTTGAAACAAAAGGCAAGGGAGGCATAGCGATGAACGCAGAAGAGAGCCCAGTTAGAGAGAGAGAGAGAGAGAAAATAAATGCAGCCTTCGTGAAAAGGTCACGAGTTCGGTCGCGTTTCTTTCAGAAAGAAAATGTGGTGGAGTTCTCTTTGAAATGTAAACAGCATCGATAACAGAGTATAGGCATCCCGTTACTTCCCTACTCTCTTCCCTACTGCGAGCGTTTTCCGGCCATTTGCCGTCCCTAGCCTTTTTCATGATATTCAGTTTTGTGTATTTGTTTTTCAGTTCCCTTTTGCTTCTATGCCTACCATTGCCCGAGCAAGTTAGTTATTTGTAAATTTCTTTCGCTTAAATTCAGTGGTTTAACACCGTAGGTTCTGCTGGCAAGATTACGATTCGCCGGCAGCGCGCACCACCGGCTCTGCGTGAAAAGAGAGAGCCCGACCAAGCGTATATATCCGCTGACGGGGCTTCCACCAACGATCGTCTCGCACTTTGAAGGAGGGAAGAAGCGAAGAAAGCTAGGCACAAACGGAGAGGATGAACAGGAGAATGAGGGGGCGCATATACTCGTTTCCGCGATATTGAAGTCGTAAATCAGACTTCCACTCCGACGTCCTCTCCAGACTTCGTGGAGGGAAGGATCACACCTTATGCGTCGTTCGATGGCACCATGCAGGTGATAGGTCCTTTACGCTTTACACAGAACCGGCTCCCGGACTCGGTGCTTTACAATCAGAGATCGCTCCGCGCTTTTTTTTTCTCTCTCTCTTAGGCATAAGGCTTATACTACCGTGGATGCCTAGCCGGTAAAAAATCTGTTCACGTATTCTTCTGTATCAAGCAACACACCTGGACATTTTTTAGGAGGGAAATGGTGGTGATTTTGGAGCAGGTCCTACTAGTGATGCAATGCTGAAATTGACAATGTTGACTTCCGGCGTTGTCGCTGCGCGCAGTTGTGTCTTTATGGACCGCGTAGCACGACTGGGATGAAAGCATTTTCGAACAGACAGTTCCTCCGCAACACAAGTGAGCTACTTAAAGATCAATTGTCTGGATTCATGGATAACAGGAGGGAAACAATACGGTGTATAGCTGCTTTACCTTCCTATTGAAAGTAATTGTTAGCTTTACACTTCAATACATCTTTCAAGCCAACTACTTAATAAAAAAATGTTAGAGCTCTCAAGCTCCTTCTTTGGCAGGTTCACTGGTACACCCACACGCATTCTCTGCATAAAAAAAAAACCAAAGCCAAATTAACTTCCGAAGAAAGGAAAGTTGGGCGAGTTGGTTCGTACTCGATATAGTGAGAAACGCCAGAAAAAGACTACGGACGAAAAAAAAAGGCAGCAGCTAAATTAAATCATATCGGGGTAGCGAGACTCGAGAATGCGGAGAGAATGCCTCAGAATCGAAACCAAAGTGTCACTTTCCAAGCCACTGCGAAGAGCCTGCCAAGTAGTATGAAAATTTCGCCTCTCATCTACGCGCATTCATGTTTAAAGCCATGAACGCGAGGTATGAAAGAAATGTGAGGGTATATGAGAAAACATTGTTGTAGACATCCAAGGCAGGTCAGTTACGTCAAACTTCCACGGGTCAAGATGGCCACACGCGCCGTATTTGGCGTAATGCGCGGCAGCATAGCGCAGCGTCACAGCAGCGCGCGTATGCGTTCTGAACGTCGCGATGCAGCGGTCGCCCGCATCTTTCCCGGCGCCGTCCTAAATGGTGAACGCTCCCCGGAGCCTAGTTATGCTAACGAGCGTGTTCTCTCTACTTAGTACGTTAAAGGGAAAGTAGTGCCGGTGACCGGTGCCGACTGCTGATCGCGAGAGTAAGAGGGCAACAGGAGCATCGGGGTGTGAAGGGGAGAAGCTTGTAGGAGCCATTTAGCAGCCGCCACGACCACCGGCACTCAGCGCAGACAGCGCGGTCTCTTAACTCTTCTTTCTTCTAACCCGCACTTTTGCTGCCGAGCTTCTGCATCGGATTCATTTTGGCCAAATGAGGAAGCGAAGCCTTGCTGCTTTCGAGAGGAAAGGAGGGTGGTGCGAGTCGCGTAAAAACAGGTGGCTAGGTTGCGCTGCCCTCTGCTTATGATGTGTCTCAGTTCTGAACCACAAACGGAGCATGACCGAAGCGGACGTACTGCGTGAGAAAGAGGATGCAGTATTGCCACGCGGTTTTACATCCTTGGTTCCGATATCAGTTGTGTCACTCTTTGGCTCCTTTTTGCCTTTTCGTTCATTCCTCTCTCTCTTCCAGGCAATGGTGATAGTGCTCACTGTGATGCTTTTTTTCCTCAAGGATGCCAGGAAACTTCGATCAGTCATGAGAATAGCGGCGCACCTTATTATTTATTCTACAGGATGAAGTCTGCAGTTGCACTGGCTGCGTCGTGAGTCCATTCCCGCCTTCTTTTCCTCTCGAAAGGCGAACGTTGTGACGTCATACCGTGCGCGATTTGCAATTCAAAATCTTCCTCTCTGTCTTGTTCACAGCTTATTTGCATGCACTAGGAACATGAATGATGTTATTCTCTTCCGATGAGCGCAAAGTTTAACTTCAGCCATCTTTGAAAACGCTGGATATTTCACCTGAGAGGCAATCGGTTGGAGTGTTCCATTTCAAGCGCTTCTCCTCTCAGCCACTTGACCCCATCTCTTCATCACTATTTCTCCTTACCTCACAAATCTAAACTATCCGAGCTTACAACTTCTCTGTTTCGATCGAAACGGCAGGCGAAGTTTGCTGTGGCTGAAAATATTCCGCAAAATTTTGCTGAACTCGGTGTAGAGAAGCTCGGTGCAGAGAAGTGCCATTACGCTTCAGCACGTTTAGCCTATCAAACACGTTTACACTTGACCTGATAAGAGTGAACTCGATGTGCGGTGCATAACGTGCGCGCAGCCCGGACGCAGTAGGAAGACATGGAGAATAGATGCGAGCTGTTTAGTGATGGGCGGGGACTGAGTTCTGCGCACGGCGCATTCGCGGGCGAAGCTAGACACGCTGCGATGAAGAGGAGAAAAAGAGCGCCACAAACTGGCGAGACGCCATTCGCGTTGCCTCGTTAAGTAAATGGGTGGTTAATAGAATAGGCAAAGCAATTGGATGGCACGCACCAAGCTGAGAAGCAGTAGATTAAGAAAATAAAAAGGGGTTCTCCCGATACGCGAGGCAAAGGTGGATGCATTGCAAGACAACTAGAGGAGAAGTAATGTAAAGAGACTCTATGAGAGATGGAAGTAAAAGGCAAGGGTGTGCGAATATTCGAAACTTTCGAACAGCTGAAGAATTTTCTGGTATTTTATTCGCTGAACACATAAAATAGCAAACTTTAAAAATTACTCGAAACGAATATTCTTGGTTGTTTTCGAATAATTGGCCACATCATAGTTTTTTTTCGACGACTGTTGCAAAAACAGAGCCCAGTCCGACAAAGCTGAGAACGCTGTCATGATTGATCTTCGAGTTCAGCGCCGCGATGCGGTCTATTCGTGTGGCAGTGTTCATAATGCTCATATATGGCCTCCAAGGCTGGATGATGCGTCTGGGATCTGGGTCTGGGAGCTCTGCCTACATGCCCATGTCAGAGGCCATGGCTTATAACTCAATCCCCTCTCACCAAATTCCACGTGGCGCTGGTTTGTTTGCCGTCGCCGTCACCAGGAAAAGCGTGTCTTCCTATGCGCATAACATGACAGTCATAAAGTGTGCGTAATGACCTCGTGTGGCATGCCCGCTGGTGGAGATCAACCCTGCGTATTTCTTATAGCTGCAGCTTTAACTCCGTTAGTTATCGTGCCGCCATGAATATTCGTTTTATACGGATATTCGCCCAAGTAAAGAATAATCATACGAACATTCGGTGCGTATTATATTCGATTCTGCCATCGTTCGAATCGTATTCGTATTTTTTAACTGCACTTTTCGTATTCGATTTGGTTCCGAAGATAGACTATGCGTATTTGATTCGGTTACGAAAAAGTATTATTCTCACGCCCCTCGTGGACTGAATCAAGTGTTTAAATGTCGAACAGGGTACAAAGCATGAAATGCTTTGGGGCGTATCACCTGAATAGTTCTCGGTGTTCTCGGTTCGAAAAGAAAGAAACTTGGAAATCATTATCGTTGCTGTTAAAACTAGTAAAGAAATAACTGAGAGCTCTCTTTACAGACGATAGAGTCAGCTTTAATTACAGTGCTACAAAACTTCAAAAGAAAAAGAAAAGAAACAACAAACGTGATATAGGGAGACGCTGTGTGTCAGCTTAGCGAGAAATGCATAGTAAAAACAACCCGTTACGAAGAAGTATAAAAATATTGCAAAGCGTTTGCACTTGCTCCGTGAGTAGTAGAATTCAGATAGAGTGTAAATTTTTTTGAATCTCTGCCCCCTTCACGCCTTACTTAATCTTTTCTTCGCACGCTGCGGTCCAAGTGTCAACGCACTGTAAGACTGCTACAGCGTCTTTACTTGCATCTACTCTTTTGCACCAACTATAACCATTTCCTTGGCCGGCATGCGGCGAGGCTGCGCTGCACCCGAACACGAGGAAGTTGCTCTCTATCTCTTGGTGCTGGCTACGCCTGGCGCTACGTTGCAAGATCTGTCCCAGCTGCTCGGCCTGCCTGAACAGCCCAATTAAACGCATCCCTACACCACTTATAACCCCTACGCAGCCGCATGACACCCTTTGGCATCGGCGGAGCGAAGCCGCTTGCTCCTCGAGCTGCGCAGCATGACACATTGTCTGTTTTAATACACAATGGAACTCTCCGGCTACACTTCGCCACCAAACACTGCAAACTGGCCTTCGTCCGTAGCTTCCACAATTCTATACCCTTTCTCGCTAGAAGCTGCCACTGATATCGCTTCGCCCATGCGACGATGTGAGTGGAAGAAATCGTTACGTAACGTGCGCGCCGATCGCACCATGAGCGACATTAGCGCCATCCCTCGGGCGAGCTGCGAACGCGTAATGTGCGCAGCACCACCTACGAGGTGCATCGCGAACCGGTTCAAAGACCACGCGTGCGTTCGGGGCGGATGCCGTCTCATAAAAAAACTATGAAACTGGGATGGAGAGGGTTGAATTAAAAATGATGATGATTATGGATTTTTATGGCGCAAGAGCATCTATGGCCAAAGAGCGCCATGACACAAGTTATTGAAGATATTGAAAAGATATTAAAGGTAATAAAAATGAAAGAAGCAGAAATGTTTCCAACACAAAGAAAAAAAAAACAGCCTGAAACATGAGGTCGACAGGTTCGAATATTGTAGCAAACTCAATTGAGAAATATTCAGAAGTTTAGTATAAAAGATCAATGGGAAGAAAATACTTCAGTACAGTTCATATGAGAATTTCTTTTATTACTTTTAGGTAAAAACTGTTGGAAAAATACAAAAAGGGGAGACGCATATCGAAGGAGGCGGCAAGACCGGACGCAGGAAGAAGCTGCACGCCTGCGATGCCAGCGAGAGTAAGAGAAAGAGAGAGAGAAAAATACAGCACTGAAGGCTTAGAGAAAGAGAGGGAAAGAAATGGAGGATGAGGAGAGATAGACGAAAGAGGGGACTGCACGTTGCTTTTCTTGCGGGATGAAGATGGGGCCTGCACGCACGTCGAGCGGGGAAGCGGAAGTAAATGGGTCATTTCTCAAGCGAGAATTCAATTTCGTGCACTCTACTTTGACGCCGCCGTCCGCCGGCTGAGCTGCCAGTGGTCTCTACGCGAGCGTCCACATCGGAAGGAGAGGCCATCTTGTGGGCGCACGCTGGTTTCTTCTTGTGCGCAGGAAATAAGTAAGGAAGTAGGGAGACAACCTAGGAAGTGTTAAGAAAACAGGTGAAACAATCAGAACGTCCACAGCAACGCGACCATCCATAGCGCAAGAAACCTGCAAGTACGTTGAAGAGGATACGCTCAGACACTCATGCACTGCAGTGATCTCTTCTGACGTCCCCATGTGTTTGCTGCGCTATGAGTGCCCACACTGATTACCCACTAGCCCAAACCCTCACTTTACAGCAACGCGCGAATCAGCACTTGCATGCAAGAGGAAGTAGAGCTGCCTACTGCACGCGGCATTCTGTGCAGCGTTGCGGACGACATGTGAGTGACAGTACAGTGAGGAGAAATAAAGCACGGCAGTGATGCGGCGCACCATAGGTCTTGAAGCTGTCCAGAAACGCTCCCGTGTCGTTTATCACCCATAATATTCTTGAAACCTAACTCTTTAGGTTTAAGTACATGCACAAAGTATGCTTAGAGTATGGCAATCATTTGCGGGCCGGGGAGGAGGGAGGGAGGGGGGGGGGCTTATATGAGCCATCTTCTAGTTATGCGGCTGCTGGACCACAGCTGGATACGATTGTCATCTGTTGCCGGTCGAAACAACGCAGTTTTGTCACCTCACCCGATTTCTCAATATATGAACGTGTCTTGACTACCTTCCCATTTCACCGCTCTTTCGCGTAAAAAGTATTGAAGAAAACGCGCTGGACCACTGCTGACCAACCTTGGTACAATATGCTCACCGTGAGGAGAGTTCCCAGTCAAACTCTCATTTTGCATACGGTGTGGAACTGTAGCCAGCGAACGCTTTTCTTTATTTAATTGAACGGAATTTGACTCTGCCCCGTGCTCTCCGCATGCTCCGTCTGTGCAAAAAACTGCTTGTGCCCCTTAAGAACAAGCAGGCATGTCCGCGGTGCCTTTGATTCCGGGATGGCATGAAGAGGGTGATGTGCCGTTGGAGCCCGACTGCTTACACGTTTTCGAGCGCGTCTTGTTATTCAGCGCGGACTTAATTTCCGCTCCGAGCCGAGCCTGGCAGGAAATGCATGTCACTGCGCCCAGAGCAGCAGCCCACATGCGCGAGTACGCGACTGGATGAGTGTGAGTGTGCTTGAGCGTGAGTGCGTGACTGTGAATATATAAACACGTCGCCGCATCAGAGCGAATAGTTCTCAAAAGCTCTGAATGCTGAGCTGCTGCCTTGGCGAAGTGAATGTTTCTGCAAAAAGTAGGCGAAGCCCAGGCTGGGGAAAAAGAGCATCGCGTAAAAGTTACCAAAACAAATTGAAAAAGGAACTATGGAGAGCGTGAACGCAGTGCTGTTTCCCGGCGACCAGAAGAGCAATATCTTTTTGGCGTTGCACCGGTTCCGGTCATTACTATTGGAGGTGGAGCGAAAAAGAAGAACTTCTTCTATTTCAACAAGTTCATAGGGTTAGCGGCTGGGGCACGTGGAACAAGCATATGTGCCTTACTGACAAGAACAACGAACCCTCTGCTTCTATAGTGCTTCAAGACCCTTGTGAAAATAAAATGAAGTCGCTGTTTGTTACAGAAATAACAGACAGTCCGTGGACAACATTATCCGTGGTAGC
This sequence comes from Amblyomma americanum, assembly GCA_030143305.2. NCBI lineage: Eukaryota > Metazoa > Arthropoda > Arachnida > Ixodida > Ixodidae > Amblyomma > Amblyomma americanum. The sequence continues at coordinate 101,736 of JARKHS020019007.1, forward strand.
AAGACACGTATTTCCAGAAAGCTTGGAAGATTCTAATGCCATCAGTGTATTCATTTACGATATATTTACTGAATACCCACTTTCAATGTTTTACCATTGTCTGGGAAGGCTCAAGCGACCTATCCACAGATCTTTCAGGGAGGAAGTTATAGCCTCTGCTTTACGTTGCTATGGCCAGGATTTAAAGTTATCAAGCACAGTAAATGTTCTTGCGACATTTTTATTTATTTTTTATTGGTCTTCGGGTAGTTTACAATTCAATGAGGAGTCACTGTTCAGAACCACTACGAGGCCTATACGACAAAGACGAGGAGGATGTCCTATGAGAAGTTGTTCAGCATCTTTCATTGTAAGTTGAATTATTTGATTGTTTAAACGATTTCACCAGGGTGCTTCTGGACAGGGCACTGGGCTCTGACCTGCCGTGATTGAAAATGATTGGTTGTCAGGAAATGAAAGGCGCGGTACCTCTCTCATTTCTCGGTGGACACCTCAATCAGGCCGTGAAGGAGGGGAGGATGGTGGAAGTGAAAGAGGAAAGCTTTCTGTGGCCATGCAGTGGAAGCTACGAGGGCGAGACGCCGGCTTCCGCAAGAGCGCTCTTCGCGCGCGCTCACGGACGAACAACGCTTCCGCTGCTTCCACTGCACAGCCACAGAGAGCTGTCCCCGAGTGTAGGCCGCGTGGCTGCATTTCGACGATGTTCGCCATTTTCACGCCATTTCCATTCTTCTTCATAAAATTCCATCCCTTTGCCGATGGTCAAATTTCGTTACATGGAATGCGTGCACTGGAAATGAGTTTCAAATACCGTCATCTCAGAAACAGCTTAGTGGCAGTTTTTACGCCAACAAAGGACCTGCTCCGTCTTTAACTGCTTCGAGAAACTGAGGTCACCAACTACAGCTGTTCCAGAACACAGAAACGCGGAAAACGAAATTGCACTTCAGTGATTCATTTCAGTGAAGCAACTTGGGCGAGAATAAAGGCTTACTGGATCGCGTTTCTCTGTTTCTCGCCCTTGGTCTTGGCTTCTTTGCGCCTTATTTCTGAAACTCAGAGTGGATCTTCTCAACGTCTGCTCAGCACACCTGATCGAACAGTTCACGAGTCCGTGCGACCAGTCGCTCCGCATTTTTTCCAGGAACTGGCTCCATCTCTGGCTTCGCTTTTCGGTGAACGCATCAAGACACGAGAAAGGCCGAAGGAAGACAAATAGCTTGATTCTGCTTCTGTCTTTGCACCAAAGAGGAAAGGAAATTAAATCGCGAGAAAGAGAGAAAAACAAGCCACAAAAGAACGCAAGTCATAAATTAGCAGAGAACAAAGGGCCCGACATTGTCGACTAGGCTTGCTCAAGGCAGAAAGAAAATACAGGAAAGAGGCAAAGAAGACAGCAACAACAGCTTCAGTATCCCGGACCGAGCGATCACCAATGAGGCGATATATTTCGACGGAGCACGAAAACAAGGATGGGGTGAAAGTTAAGAGTCTCATTTCTTGAGAGCTGCGCCCCTTAAATGTTTTACGGTTAGTGTAGAAATCGTGAGACATGCCTCTTTTCTTTCTTTTTTTTCGGATCCGGAATGGTTTTCTCTGGGATTAAAGGCGAGGCAGAAGAAGAGATGGCAAACAGAATGCTCTATCGAGAAAAGAAATAAAACACGTCCGTACTCTGTCGTTGAGTCCTTTGATGGTGGTAAGGTTAAAAATAAAGTTTTAAACATGTGCACCTTAGAGATAAACCTTTTGGTAGCTGGGTGACCACGCATTCTTAATGGGCTCTTCCGGTAACTGCACCCAAGTTTTGATGGTCAGCACAGCGCTTTCTAATGCTGAGGTGGAATGAAGACATATACTTAAAAGATCTGCCGACTCGATGAGTGTACGCAAAACTGTTCTCTCTTGGGTTCATTTATTTTTCTTTTTGTTTGATGAAAATAAGCAGCTACATCAGGACGACGTCGTCGCACGCATGACTGCGGTGTGCGAACGCCCAGTCGGCGATTGCCGCGTCGGCAGTGGGGAAGAGGTGACCGTATACAACCATGCCTCTAAGCGTCATAAGAGGGTTATTGCTGCCTTGTGCGGCACCTCAGGTGAATGACTCCCCCTTCGGACTGACGCGTCGTCGGTTGGGATATTTATCGGCTATATAAAAACAGCTTGCTCCTTTTATTCTGACATTTTTGTGCCCCTGCAGTTTCTTGTATAATACTTTTGTTATGCCTTTAAGTAGTACATAGTACAGTAGTACAGTAGTTTTATTGCGGAGGCTCCTGACACGTTAGGTCGTCGCTTGAAACGCACTTAAGTTTCAACACTTCGTAAATAGCGAGCGCTTCGTTTTGCAGGCTAGGACCGGCAGATCCGACCACTCATCGACTTTCTACTTCGTGAAACAGGGAGAAAAGCCTGAAAACTATGCTGTCAAAAGTCTGCGGAGCTAATAAAGCTTTGCCCTGATGAGGTGAAGAGCCAGGTGTGGGAGCTAATCGAGATATCTTAGTGAGGGCGAAGTTGGGCTCTGAAGTTATTGAGACTAGACAGTTGCACGGAGTAGCTTATTTGGGACGCTTCGCACAAATTTAATGTCTAATAGATAATTCTAGCCGTAAATTCTTCTGTTAGTACTGTGCAACAGCTAAGTGCTATTTCTCACAGACAATGTCTCCGTAAGCTAATCGTACATAGTTTTCAAGTTCCAAAGTAGGCTACTCTTCAGACCAGCTTAACTTCTTCAGGCTTTGCACAGATCTCTGTACGCGGCAGTGTTTTCATCAGCTTCGGAGGGCGGCTACGGCGTCCGACAATCAAGTTCAAGATATTAATTGTGTCTGGTAGCGAGATGCCACCACCGCTTAGCCACCTCGGGGCAAAAACGCAGTCTTTTTATATTGGATCGTCCAGCTCTAGACCGAAATGCGTCCAGGTTACATCGAATGAACTGAATTTTTGAGCTGAAACGGCTACGCGCCAACGTGTGAAGTGCGTTTCCGGAATCAGTGCAAAAAACCATGGAGATATCGTTTGCTTGTCGCGCAGCCAGGGCACCGTCGTTTTCAACAGGCGGGAACGACGCACCAGCTCTTCGTCGGTTATTTCGTTAAACGTTTACCGTCAGTAAAATTACATTTGCTGCCGCTCGAAGCGATATCCCGGGCTGCTGCTATTGCTGCCGCTGCCATGACAACACCGACTTGAATTCGTGGGCTTTCACTACTTACCAGTTTGGCCTGAGTTCGCGTGTCGGTCGAAACCACGGGCCACACCCCAGGTGTGGCGTGTAACTCTTATGCACGTACACGCTACGATTAGGCCACGCCCAACGTGCTTGCCGGCTACAGGAAAGGCATGGTGACAGACAGTCTTTACCCTCGAAATATATCAGCTGCAGCGGACGTCATCGCTCATGAGTCTGAGCATCACCGTCGAAAACACATAAAGCATCGATTGTCGTTGGTTTCTTATTTCAGACTGGGATGGCCGTAAAACACTGCGCCTGCATTGTAACCACGTAGCACACAGAGAAACGCTTTCGGCCCGTCACCGGAGCTGCTTGCAAGGAGTTAGCCACGACGACGATGAAGCGGCGCTGTGGAGTATGCTCCATTCTCTAACAGCATCGTATCATAGAGCTTACTCCAAGCCATTACTCGAAAGCATGACTCGGATCATGCCTCCCGATCCCCAATGCGGATAAGGAAATCTTTAAAGCCTTTTAGGATGATTCCGCTGCTGAAGGTGACGACAGCCATTAATGGGTGCAGGGTACGCATTTCGACCATTGGCAATACGACACACAAGGCTCCACGCAGCAGCATCCGCGCAGCGGTCATTATTATCCCGACAGCAGTCATTACTCAAGTCAGCCGAGTGGCGCTGCTGGCCGACGTAGGCCCAAGCGGCGTCGCAGCTGAGTGCGAAACAATTCAGGTGACTGCGCGTTCGCATTCTGCTTGGGAACATGCTACCGATTAGCGAGATAAAGCTCTCGGCTGCAACAGTTGTGCGGTGCGCGCTGAAATTAACGAAAAACAAAGAAACGAACAAAAATTGAGAAAAGAAAGCCGCTTCAGTGCCTCGCATAAGTTTCAAGTGGCACTCAGAAGGATATATCACACGTTATGACTAGGACGCAGAAGAGGAGTCAGAGGACGATGAGGAGGTAAAGAAGATAAAAGGAAAGCGCGCAGAGGGTATACGAACCTACATTGATAAAGATTGATTAGACGGATACCGTGCGCGGAACGCCAGCACGGGCTGTAGTCGGCAACCACCAATTAATGACGTGTGCGCCTCCAATGGAAGAACTCCATATTACGTTAGCTGCAGAAGCGTGGGGGAGGCAGCGGCGCAGAGAGGGGAGGAAGATGACGCGCTAAGATGCATGTTTGACATTCGCTGCAAACAAAAATGAAGAAATTCTGCGCGCTCGAACTGCTGCGATATGTAATTACACGGCCCATGCGGCACTCTGCGGACGATTCGAAGGAAAATCTGGTGTCGGAAAATAAATATAAATGATACAAACAGCGGGAGAAGTTAAGAGAGGCAGCGCTAACCGGTTGTTACGTAAGAAAGGGAACAGGAAGGCGATAGAAGTTCGTTGGCTCTCGCTAAGCCCAGACTGTAGTTACGTAAGATGAACGCAATGTAGTTCTGCCAAGCAACACTTGCCTAGTGCGGAGGAAAATTATCGGGTTCCAGGAGCAAGAGGGCGAAAAGTGCTGTGATGACTCTTCGACCGACTTGGTGACGACTCCCAAAATCATCGTTTTTGCCAAAGATCGCATCCATCTACGCAATCTCTGCGGTGACACAGCGATCCCTCCTCGACACGTATGCCAACAGCCACCGTGCGCAGATCGGAAAAGCATCACGTTCCACTTCCAGCTCTGCTAACGCAGGAAACATAGACGTTATGATTATAAAGGGAGGAGGAGGAGGGACTTTGATGGAACAGGAGAGGTCTGCCTGGTTGTAGGCCTGGCATGATTATAAAGGAATTACTGTCTACAGCTCTTGCGATCATCGTCAGAGGCTTTGGGCTTTGGTTCGGGCCGCACTGGTGGCATTTGACGTTTCTTGACGGGCTCAGTCATCACCATCAGCAGCAGCCTAATACTCCACTGGAGGACATACTACCATACCGTGCAATACAGCCCGTCATGTGCCGTCTGCGGCCAACTTACCACAGAAAAATGTCCTAACCACATCTTTCCTCTAATTTACGAGCTCTCATCCCTTTACCCTGGTGCTCGGTAGACAACCACGAACATCTTTCTGGTTAACAACCCTACCTTCCTCTTCCCTTCTCTCTCTCTCGCTCTATCCCCACCCACCACAATCAATGCCACGCCCTGGTGCATGTACCTTTTCTTTAATCCACTCAGTTACCATAATGAATCATCGGTTATCTTCCCTTCACAATTGATGCCCTGTTCATGCCCATTTCTTCTTGATTTCAGCAAGAACATCATTAACTCGCGTTTGTTCCCGGGCCCATTTTGCTCTCTTATTCTCTCTTGACGTTAGAACTATTATTTTTCTTTCCATAGCTTCCGGTGCTGTCCTCAATTTAAATTCAAGCCTTTTCGTAGCCAGTTTCTGCCTTATTGGTGAGGACTGGCAAGATACGAGGGTTATTTACTGCTCTTTTGATGGCTTGATTGATAGCTTTTGTTAAAAAAACACATGCATTTATGTCTGAATTGGTTATTTTCGTTATTATCTGAAGCAAGTTAGCAACGAACGATCAGCTGCAGCGTCCTTAAGTCATTCATAGAATGAGGGAAGAAAGAAGTGACCAGCACCAGACAGCACTTTCTAGGCGCGCATGCAACCTGGCGCTGTCTGTCTTTATTTCGTGATTTCCTAGAGAAGAGTGGGTCTCTCACCGGACAATTCGGATTTCTATATTGCCTGGACACAGGGTCCATATCATCGTTCACTTCTTGATTTCATCAGACCAGCGCACCTTTTTTCATTTATTTAAGCATCTTACTCATCTCTCATTCTTAGTTTTTATGCCCTGAGGCAATAAACATCGCTTGAAAAAAAAATGTCCCTGCCATTCTGTCCAGCCGGGATTTCAAATCTAGCCGATATTATTGAGTTCCTGAGAACCACGCTAGACGATTCAAGAAAAAATTTGAAAAGCGGCGTCCACGAATGCGGGCGCCTGGAAGCCGTGCCGCAAGGCAGATATTCGAAGACTCATGCATTCCGATCAAATTTAGGAACGAGATGTCTTGCGCCGGCTTTCACATACGTTTGTCGAACGAAACGATAATATAGCGATGTCGGTGTATTTCTTTTCCTCAATGTTGAAGGGGACCACATTAGTAGAAAGTACTGAGGAAATTCCTTGACTATGACAATCAGACGTTAAGGCATTTTATTGTTGAGGTTAAGTTCATATCCCAAGTTTTTTTCCTCTGCAGTTTTTGCATCACCTGGTGCTGCTTGCGACTCGAATGAAAACTGAGACGTAAACTTCCACCATGCCGCGAAGAGCTTTGCGACCAGGCAGAGGACGCAGGCAAGGCTAGAAATTGCGCCGCTATTTCGAAAAAGGTTTTCGCAAAGACGTTCGGTCCTGTTATTGCAGAAAATCTTTTCTAGGTCTCATTGTTGACGAAGACAAATGTCGGCAGCGCTTAAAGTTACGCAGTCAAGCGTAATAACTATGTCAGTGTATCTGTGCCGCATAGACTGTGCACTGCTTCCCTCGTGCGCCGTTGTGAGTGCAAGAAGCTTTTTCTGAGCAGCTTTAGAGAAACACTTCCTCTTTTGTTCTCCGGTTCGTTCCTCGCACGAGCAGGTTAAATAGTTGCTTCTGAGATGTCCTCTTTGAGGGTGCGACATTGGAGTATAGCCACTTTCTCTTAGAATATACTGTACTTGTCCTGGCAACATGCGTGGGACAATATCAGTTTCAGAGCAGTAGACTGACGCTTTCATTTTGCAAGAGAGTGCCGCGTTACAAATGTAAGACAGATAGAATCTCGCAATCAAAAAGGCTGCCACCACTGCAGGAACATGAAAACGTGCCCTTTCGATGAGATCGCATCTAGTGCTGTGTGGGAAGATTACAGATTGCAGTAGATTTTGAAGCAAAAGAGCGTTACTGTATGGCTTCCGCGCTATTTTGAATAGAAGAGGTGAATGGTTCTGTGTGAGCAGTCCTTCAACTAAATAAAATAAAAAGAAGTTACGGAGAATTTTGTACCTAGGCAGAGGAAGTACAACAAAATTACAGCAAGCTGTCCGAAACGTAGAAGCGCATCCGGGTCGCAAAATGTTCACAAGATAGATCCTTGCGTATACCATGTCAAGAACGGAAGCTTGCGCATACGCGCCATGTCTGGAGAAAGCTTCTCTGAGATGAAACTCGTGGAGGCTTGAGGCATCCCGATTGCTTTTTTTCTTCGGACGAATTACGTTTTTACTCACTTTTTAGGATTTTTTGTCACCGCTCTTCTGAAACAGGTGCAAGGGTGCGTTTGTGTTTTGATTTTCTATAAGTGGCATTCGGGATGAATTTGGCCTTTCAGACCTGCTTATACCTCTCATTACTGTTTCGGTCTTTTGGGACCGAAATAAGCCAACGAACACTTCCACTTCACCGCGATTCTTGCCTTAGACACATACTGACGCTTTTGATCACACCCTGTATATTTATAGAGCTGCCTTCCGGGCTTCCCACCAAAGGGCGTCGCACGAGCGCAGAAATGCACGTAAGGATTAGTATCAAGGAACTGAAATCTTGACGGAAAAAGAAGAAAAAAATATGGTGGTTGAAACCGTGAGCGCTTTGTCGCATGTGTCGTTACTGCTGGCGCAAGAGCCTTAAGAGTCACCTCGATTTAGTAACGCAAAACTCTTCTAATATAAGTTCCTTTAGTAGCGCCAGCATATAGGCAAGTCCATATGCTCGAAGACAAATGCAATAGTTCATGGCGATGCAGGAAAAAAAAAAGATCTACTTTGCTTTGCTCCAGCGCTCTCTGACATTTTAGTATGGTCCAACTGCTCAAACAACATTCGATTCATTTTTCATTTCGTCAAGCTATGGGAGGTATACGTATGCGTTCTATTAGTTTTCACTCCGGTTATCCCCTGTGTTCACGAGAGGCCAGGGACGACGCCGTCACTACATTGTAGAGATCACACCTCAAAGAACGCTTCTATAGCATTGATAAATGAAAGCAAAGATTGCAAGAGCACTCAAAGACCTTCAGTTATTATTCTTACTAAACTAAAATAGAGGAATACAATGAATAAATCAATTATCAAGGAAGTTCTGTCAAATACAGCACTTGAGAGGCAAAAAGTAAGATCAGGAAAGAGAAATTTGAATTTCGGCAATACCTAGGACGCGTTAGCTTCAGATGATGACAGCAGCTACCTGCAGTGTTAAGACAGGTGTTACTGCTTGTCGCACTTCAGAATTACCCCACAAATACGCAAGTAAAGTGGTTTAAAGACTTTTGTTATCTGCAAGTTCTGGTAAAGTTAGACTGCCTGAACACAGGGGTCTGAGTTCGCAGCCCAAAGTTCACGAAAATTGCGACCCTAATCGACTGCCGTTGAAAATATATGTACGATGTTTCGCGACGAGTTCAAGAAAAATAAAAATAATATCCCAAAGTTAATGCTTAACCTCATAAAAAGGCTATGACTTGCGTGAAGCTAAGAATTTCAGCGGTACAAGCCGGCAAAAGACAAGCAGAATGGAATGCCTGTTTATAGCGTTGCATCGAACAGTTCGAGACAAATTTCAACTGTCGTTCTTATTTTACTTTAACGTTTTTTCTATTTCGCCTTTCTACTATTGTCCTAATTTTTTTAGACCAACCTGCCATATATCTTAAGCGGCGAAAAGCGACGGCTTGCCGTTTTTATTGGCTTCAATTCTACACAGATAATGGATGGCGGAGGCAGTAATTTTTTATCATCATTGAAATGCATGTATTGTGTGAGGTGTCTGGATCAATGGAATGCAAGTAATGCAGTTCTTTTGGAATTTTAGGTGAAGAAGTTAAAACACAGCCGCAATACTTCAACATAAGGAATCCACATTTGCTAGGAGGACGCAACGACAAAAGGAAGCGCTCTTGAAGCAAGAATTGCCCGCTGAGGCGGAAGATACCCGCGGCACTAAGAGAGAGAGGGGGGGGGGGGGGCGGTGCATGCAGACAACACGTTCTCGGCGCCATGACGTTAAGGGCAACAGCCAGTCACAGGAAGCGTTCTATTCTTCTTCACGAATGAGGCGCATTGGCAAACTTGAGAAATTGGTTAATATTGCCATGCTCTTTTCCTTTTATTATTTCGAGCAGGGAGCAAAAAACATGAAGCGAGTGAACGGACCGCAGCAACGTAGGCCCACTCAACGGAGCACGTCAGCGATTCGAGAAAGCGGCTTTCGTTTTGCGCACAAGTGACAAATGCGGTCGCCCAGCGCGACAGTGCCGGAGACAAGCTGGTGCGTCTATTGCATTACACTCTTGATGGGAAACACAACGTCGTTTTCTTTTTTGCTTGCTTAGTTATTTGTGCATTCTTGGAACTTGGGCGTGTGTGCGTGGTTCGGGCTTATCGTGTTGCGGGTTTCAAGAGAGCTATAAAACTTTGAAAAACGATGCAGTGAAAAGGTGTCGAATTGTGAAATCGCCTTCCCTTTCTTTATTTCATGGTAGGCAAGATTTCCTTGCTTTACATTTTGCATGACGATGCAGACGTATTGGGTACGGCCTGTTCCATGCGTCGATGGCGCCATCTGCAAAAAAAAATTAAGCATCATGCAGCATTCATCAACCACGGTACGTCGGTGCCAAACCAAAACACCAGTGAAGTTTCGGTAAAAACAGAAGATAACATTTCTTCGCTGGAATAGGAACAGTTTTACTGAATGTTTTCTCGATAGGGGGCGAACTTTAGTAATAAAAGAGTACAAAACTCCGCCGAAAAGTCTCGCGAAAAGAAATCCGATGTTGTGGATCCGACTTGCTTGCTCCTTCAGAGCTGACTGTCTTCAAGGTTCTGAAAATCAAATTCAATCCAATAAACCCACCAAAAAGGTACTGCGACCTATTATTCGTCCGCGATAGGTGTGCGTTCGATCCTTCGTCGTCTCGTTAATATCAGTGACCGAGACCAATCATTTTCTCTCCGTGGAAATCATGAGCCATTCAGCTGAATTATTTCTGGTTAGGATGGACTCCTGTCTCAGTCAATGCAGGGTGGACCATGACATCAGAAGCTCGACTGTTCCATTCTCGCATAAGTCCACGTTGCATGGTTTCCTGCCTTTTTAGTTTCGTTTAGTTTAGTTCAGACAGGCTTACTCGCAGCCCATTGCAATGGATGACTCTCCGCCGTGTGAAAACTGCAGGTGCTAGGTAACGATGGCGTACCTACTTTATCAGTTGCTTCGCTTTAGCAATCATCGAATGCTACTGAAGGCACGGTTTCGCCGATTGGACCCACTTATCCTAATGGGGGACAAGATTCTGGCACCATGGCCTCTACAGTCGTCAGTTAGAAACGACATTGAGGCGCTGCTCAAATATTTGGGAGCAGGCGGCCTGTCAGCAACACGTCCTTTGCTTTAGTAGGTCGCGCACGATTATATGAGCACGTGTCAACAACTCTATAGAACAGAACTTTCTTTCTGTCTTCGATTTAGCTTCCTTCATTCCCCTCTCCTTGTGTGGGTAGCCAGCCAGGCGCTGCCTCGTTAACCTCCTTGTCTTTCTTTTCTTTTTTATCTCTCTCTGTAGCCTTAAAAATGATACATTCAGAAAGTGAGATTCAAAAGATGAACGAAAATATTCCTCAACATGTATAAGAAAAACATGTTTCACTAAATACGTGGCTATTCGCCTCAGAGGATCTAAAAAAAAAAAGACCTCCACAGATTTCTGGTTGCCTGCGCAGCCTTGCAGTTGTGCAACGCAGGTCGCTTCCCTTTAAAGTTTTTAAAGTCGACTGGTGAAGCCTAACTGTAAAGAGTATGTTGCGAATCCACATTGAATCAAGCGACCAGAGGAAAGCGGCGCACATAATTTAAACACAACAGGTTCACAACAGCTTCACAACAGCACGTTGCCTTCAACCCTTGGCGTTCTACAGTTCACCCATGTAAGTTTAATACGTTTAGGGGAATCTCCCAAGGTGGAGTATATTTGCAATAAAAAACCAATTGCTCATTAGCATCCACTCAATCGTATTCAATGGCTAAACTGGTTTGGAGGCATTAGCTGCTCTTGGGTGGACATTAATTTGCAATTGCTGCATTATTATGAAGTGAGTTCCTACCCAAGTCATTGTACATCTGATATCGCATCTATAGAGCTATAGAAAGAAATAAGAGCATGAAACGAACCCCTAAACCTAACCTCGCACCTAAGGTTTTGACTGCTCTTCACCTAGAGAGGCGGGGACAGAAAAGCCAAATGTATATGCGGGTAAGGATACAAACGCGACACAGCCAAGTGGAGGCCTCTTCCAGGAAGAACTGGACGATTAATCTTCACTGTCTACTGGCAGAGGATGTACGGCTAGAACCGTGAAGCCACTCAACCTTTTCTTTCTGTTTCCTTCCCTCTCCGCCGATATCCTTCGATTTTAGAAAATAGATATCACTGGGGTTCGAATTAACAGAACTCAAACGCACGCACCCGCTGCGACCTTGCTGGCTTCATTCTCAGAAAGCAGCTTGCTTGCGGCCACAGAAAACCAGGCAGGAGACGGGCGTTCTGCTCAGCGTGATAGCCAACGTCGTGGCTGTCGAATGCAGGCTGGTTCCATATATAGAGCCACTGCCTCCTGAGACTGCGCTGCCGTAGATAGCGCTCCCGAGGGGAGGGCCATACACTGGTCGCCTAAACCACGTCGCCATGGCAACGAAGCGCCCCGTAGCTCGGCAAGGCATTCAAGCCAAGGCATCGTAATTAAAGGCACAGCCGGTATGCTCTCGCAGCTGCTGCTGCTACTCCTCTCGGCGGTCGGAGTGGCGATCACGTGCTAGGCGTCTCTCCATTGAATGCACTCCACTGAAGGCCTGTGTTCTTGTGGGGCAGGGAACAAAGCTGGCTGTGCATGCGGCGTTGGTTTCAGAAGTTCAAGGCTGTAAAGTTTACTTTTAAGCTTCCTAATGCGCCATTGCGCGAACTACAGAAAATGACCATTAGGAGTTCTGTGATTACACGGAGCCAGCTTCAGTGACCGCTGACGGAATTTAACTGCGCGCAGCCGTTCCAGTACTTGGTTCAGTATTCCTTTTTTTTTTTTTTGCAGAATGCGTAGGTAGTTTCATCAGTTTGGTTTTCCTTGTACTTCATTTACAGGTAAATTTCTCATTATATTTGACCTTGTGGGAGCGTAGGCAGCAAGAAGCATGTAAATATTTCCTAAAGCAAAGCGCATAGTATAGAACTTCACACAAATGGAAGCGGCAGCCAGGAAGAACGCATTCTGTGTGCGGTTGTTTACGCTTTGTATTGCGCTTCATGTATGTGGACGATACCGTGCTTAAAAGTTTGGCTAGGCAGCATATGACACGCAGTATCGCTTGTAATTTCGCATCGATAAGTGAAGAAATACTTTAGTATCGATAAACAAACGTTAAGCATTCGTAGAAGTATTCGCGACTTCTGAAGAAACAACGACAAGGAGAGCATTATAAGGAAAAAAAAAGATAAGAAGAAAGCAAGACAAAAATAATGGTTGCGGCAGTAGCACTAAAATTCAGCTATCATGATTTGTCCAGAGTAAAAAGGAATAAGCATTTTAGGTTGCTTCTGCTTTAAGAAAACCAACATAATACCATCTGTTCTTTCAAGACGGGTTGAAGTTGTAGAGGCCAACGGCACCACCCATATAGGAAGTTGGCAGCAGCCGGTGATACGAAAGTAGTGGAATTCGGATGCGGTTCCTAGGGCCATTCATGCTTGACGTAAGCTGCAATAAGAACTGACGTAGCGTGCTGCCATAGGCCCACAAAATATAAGTAGGGCAAAAAATCTCAGAAATCATGAGGGAGAAACGGAGCCCCCTCTGCCCTCCTTCCCCCTTTGTCCTTTCCGGAGAACGTGTGCACTTATTCTCCACCCGGTTGCCACGGTCAGCATGGCCTTCTAGATGTAGCCGTTGCAGTTCATATTGGCTTTTATTTTAATGTCCTTACCGCACTCCGAACCGTTATATTCTGAATGAGGAAAACGAACATTCTCAGTCAAGAAAACGAACGAAATCGGTGACGCGGGTTTCAATGCTTGGGGCGAATGACAGTGGGGAAAGCAAATGCAAGGAATTCTGCTCATCAGCTGCTTCGCTAGGCGAGTAATAAGAAAAAGACACTTATGCTTCCACGAGCACGTGATGATGAGGCGCAGCGAACGTGATCTTCCGCGAGCTGTTTGTCACAGGACTTTTACTGGGGTTTGAGAAACGAGTGCATTTGGGACTTAAGGTGCGAACAAAGATGGTATATGTTATGCGAAACTTCAAAATTTGCGTGCCATTTGAGCTTTTTATCACTGCGATATGCTGCTTCAGTTCGCTCTCTGTAGCATTGCCCCGATCGCTTCCATTTGGCAGCGACGCCATCAAAGGTCATTCGCGTAAAGACTTTCAGCTAGAATGTGGAAAACAGACCGATATGCAGAGCCCGGGAAGATGAGTGTCTTTCTAAGGAACATAATGCTGAAAGTGAAGTGTTGACAGACATAGCAGTAAATGTATACATCAAGCAGAACAGCTGTGCGGGCACGTTTAGCATGACTTTATGCAAATGGGACCTCCGGGGGCAAAAGAAAAGAAAACAATTTTCGCGAATAAAACCCCCTGTTTATGCCATACTCTACCGGGCCTATGTGTGCCCAGAGAATGAGTGTTATACTAAGCCTCTCTCGTCACGTGAACATCGTAAAAAGAAGCAAGAAGGAAAACAGAAAAGCAGGAAAACCAAAGCGGGAATCACTAAAGGCTGAAAACAAACTTTTTCCGCCTGCCTCTTCCAAATGAAGAAATAAATCAAAGTTTTACCTTCTGTGGCGTTGAAATTGAGCGCAGGGAAAGGGAAGGAGGGGAGTGGAGAGGGGCTTTGCGAGCTGAGGAGCGCACACATGTTCGAGTGGCTGCATTTGGAATTACATGATGCGCGCGCTTCGAAGAAAAGAAGGCCGAAATTTTTGGGAGAAGAGTAGAGTATCGTTAAAAAAAATATGAATATGAAGAGAGAACTAGGAATATGAAGAGAGAACTGTTTATGTGTGGGGGGCAAAATCTGGGCGCAATCATCTTGAAAGATAAACACGGTCCAGCCGGCGATACGGCACGCTCGCCCTGGTTTAATTATCGAAGTGAGTACGGCTACTGACAGAGAAAGGCTGCACAGCGCGCGATCGACAGAGCTGTTTGGTTCAGCGAAAAACTAAATGCGTGCTCTCACTGCAAAAAGTTCGCGGTAAGAAAAAACCAAGTGGATAAATCGAAGCGGCCGTTGATTTGGCGCTCCGCGTAAGCGGCGGAAGAACCACCCGTGCTGTGCATGTCGCGTGCTACCGCCTGCCTGGTCGATCGTCGGAATGGTCGTGACGGATATCGCCGTAATTGCGAACCCAATCGATATCTCGCGAAACGCGGCGCCTCCGAGGGGAGATGGAGTTTCCGCCTCGTTCCCTCGTTCATTTACTTGTGGCCTGCTCTGTCAACCGCAGCCCTTGTGCGCTCCTCTTTTTGAGTTATAACGTTCTACTGCGTGCGGTAAGGACTTTGCACAAAATATATGCTTCCGTGTGAGGAACGTTCTAAATTATGCAGGGTTCTCGGGCCTAGGAAATTTACCATTTTTTCAAACTTCGGCTCATTATTCGGTCTTCGAGCACGTTTGGCCGGTGTGGAATTATTAAAGCGTCATCATATATTTGCTCCGCTTTCCATCTGCTGGTGTTGAAGGAAGTATTATGGAATTTCTTCTTCGTACGCACATCGGCTTCAGTGATTCAATATTGTCACCGATTATCAATATTTTCAATATTGCAAAACTGCAATATTTGCAACGAACTGAGAATTGAATTGCATACATTGACTAGTAGATTTCAACCTACCGCTATATATTTAACGACGCAAGTGATACAGAAAGACATTGACATGTACGGAAGATAACCTATTACGCAGTGTACGTGCTGAACGCTCACATAGTGCAGCGCTTGTCACCGAGATCATCAAAAGCGCGCTTGAATGGAACCAATCTCAGAGGTGAGGCTAATGGGCGCACAACGTTAATCTTATGCCACAGAGAAGACCTCCGTTTCATATTTTCTTCGTTTGATTGCAAGGATTCTATTTCGAAACGTGTAGAAAACTACAGCATTTAGACTAGATGGCGGCGCGTTCCAGGCACAAGAGTTTATGCTCAAATGCGACGCGGAAGCATTCGCACCTGAAGCGCGTCGTTCTGAAAGGCTGAATGTGTTTGCGTGTTCATGGCCTGCACGTTTCTGCCTGTTTATTGAGCTGGACCTTGGCGAACGCTACATGCTCTGCGAGCTTCCGAATGCAAATGCGGGCACCGCCGGTGACGAGGGCTGACAAAAAATGGAGAGAAAGTATCGGTGAAATGGAAGCAGGGTGGCGTATCTTTGTCGAGTTTTAGGGCCTTCCCAGTACGTGCTTTCCTACAATCACAGGGAGGAGTCCAGTGCTGGGAAGGGGCACGTAAAGGCGTAAATTATGACTTGTTATCACTGTATACATCCGCGGCCCTACACCACAAGGCGTCTTTTTCAACACATTGCATGACGAAAGAGATTGTTTTCAGATATATGTTAAAATCTGTGCCCTTTAGAGCACATGCTTCTGTTACGTGCTCATGCACTGCCGAATATCACAAATAAACACCCCTCCTCTATCGCTCTATCACTCAAATTCTTTCTTGGTAAATCGTACAGTGTGACTGAGAGATCAAGCCGTCACAGTGAAAAAAAGCAGAGACGTACGTGGCACTCAGTGTCGTAAAGAGGCTGCAAGCAAGATATTATCTCCAACCAGAACCTCTTCTCTCAGACATACATGCCCTCTGGTTTGTGTTGCCCGGAGACGGCCATAGCTTTGTTTCTTTATAAATTTTCCGGCTGCCGGAGGTGTTCTTTTTGAAGACGGAGGTCACTAGGCTTGTTTTCCCGGCAGTGCGTTTTGTGCCCACTGAACGGGCCGATTGCGATCTCCGAGCACTCGACAGAGCAGGATTGATTTATGACGAACTCATCTGTTGGCTAATACCCGGCGGCTGCAGTAGCCTTGTCTGCCTGCTGCTGCGAGATCGATGCGGTGGAGACGCTAGCCTGCTTCGCCGCGGATGAGCTCCGGTGCACTACAGTGCACCGCAGTGCAGACTTGCTCAAATGAAAGATTACGTTAACATGAGAGGCTTTAAATGTATAAAAGCGAAGCATAGGTCACTAATTTAATTAGACTCGGCGGGTTTTAGCAAGCAGAATGGCACTTCTCTTCTCCCGTGTGTTTTGGGCTTGCGCGCAGAAGGATGTGCTCATGTTTTAACGCAATAACGTTGAGGAGCTCGTGTAGCAGGAAATCTGGCGTTGGCGTCGTTTAGTGAGACTGACAGATCCAGGTAAAATCATCAAAGAGGCACCCTAGGAGGCAGGTGGGTCACCTATGTCACTTAACCATGTGGCTAATTCACAACATGCCCAACGGATTGTGAGAAAACCACACACCGTGGCAGGTGGCAGTTTAATGATTGGTCGCGAGAGGTTGCCCGCGAACAGCAACCTGGGTCGCACAAGCCCCACCGATGACAGCACCCGCCATCGCAGGGCAATGGCACATTGTTTAACCGCTGCACCACTGCGTCAGGGGTGGTATAAGGACTCCCAGGGATGTATGAGTGTTAAGTAGGGAATGACCAATTGTTCATATATGGGCATTAACCCACTAAAGCTATCGCGTCATGCTCTTAAGGCGGAGCTAAAATGTCTTCTCCAATTTTTTAAACAAGTAATTTCCTGTAATTCTGGAGAATAAATAAAAAGCGATTTTCTTGTCATGCCTTCATACCATCTAATGATGAACTCTTCTTTATTGAGTGCCATTGGTCTTCAGTCGCCACTTCCGATCCACAACCTCGGCACGGATTAAAGAGGCTAGGAAAGCGGCAGCCCCTATAATTCCAGTAATTCAAATTTGCACACCAGCACTCAATATAAATAAAGCAGTCCTGTAACCATACTGCCTAGGGTTATTCTCACCATCTACGCAGACACTGAGGCTTCGACATGTAAAAAAAGTTCCCCTTAGCATCCTTTTGACGTTACAACAGGCGCATCGTGTAAAAACTACTCGACGTAATTCGTTCAAGAAAAGACCTTGCTAAGAAATTTGTATCGTTATCACGGCGCTGCGTCGAAACCTTTCAAACGCCTTGGGTTATACTATGGGAATACTGAAAAGCCGCTACATCTTTCAATGGTACCAGGCACCGACAAGAGAAGGCCTCGTCGTTCGTAGCATTGGGTAACTGATCCTGTTTGAATCTAAGTCTTCAAAATTTGGACGTCACGCTGGTGTAGTCTACTTTGTTTGTCCCACTCTTCCGCAGTTTTCTTAGATTAACCTGAGGCTCCATGGTGTGGTGTTTTGCATGAGATGTGGGCTGAGAAAAACTTGACAGCTTAATAAATCGATAGCCTTAATGCTCGCGTTATGTAGAAAATCCGGCTTCAGCGCTGTCGGTATTGCGAGGGAAAACACAGGTGGCCCACCTGCCACCTAGATCACGTGACCTTGTGAAGTCATAACAACCTGCCCGCCGTGGGAGGTAGAAACTTGCCCAGCGTATTGTAAGCAAGCTGCACACCGTGGAAGGTGGCAATGAAATTAATGACAGGTCGCGATAGGTTGCTCGGCGAGAGTTACCAGGATCTCACCTGGGTCTTTTGAAAGTGGGTTGAGTTTGCTTGCCCACGTTGGCAATTATAAAATGGCGTCGCTCGGTGTGGTATTGTCATCGAAATAACTTCAACTTCTTCTGCTTCACAAAAAAAAACGCTAGTTACGTCTGCATTTGAAAATTTCGAGGGACGCCATTTTATCAATGTGCAACGCGGAAAATCCAGCTTAATGAGATTCCAGCGGTGCATTTGTCCACCGTTGCACTGATTAGGTCTGAGAAACTGAGCGAACTTCGTCGTATTGTAAACTAACCGAAATTATGTATCCATGTGGTCATATAACTGCTTTTAGTGCATGACAAAGAGAGAACTGACTACGGCTTGTTCTTGGGTGCATCAAATTGATGCCCTTTAACGAATCGAAAAGCACGCCTCATTAAAGATTGAAGCATGTAAGAGAATCAGGCGATCTGGAAGGGCACATTACAAATTACGGAGAGAGAGAGAGAGAGAGGTAGGGATGGGACTTTAGTAATGGTAGCGAAGCGCAATAACAAAAAACGAACAAACAAACAAAACAACGTGGTACAGAGGAAACATGAACGCCCAGTCATCTATTCCTAATGTACTGGAATATCGGCATCCTGTTCACGTGGGTTGTAGACGCTCGCTGCTTGTCAAGGCTGCCGTCTTCTTTGTTGTGCCACCTAAGCGAATGGGGGTGGTGAGTTCGGCTCCCGAAGAGATTTGCGGGCTGCTCGCACCGCAAGCACAGCGTACAAGTGCACCTAACGACGCGCTGCAGAGAAGAGGATCCTAACGACGTCAGCAGCGACCTCGAGTGGCACTAAGAGAGCGATGCGCCTCGTGGAAGGCAGGTGCACATCTCATAAATGAGATCCAATTACTGGATGAAAGACGGTCGCGCTTTTGTGTTTGGATAAGGGGGCACTCACCTGTTCTCAGATTACGAGCGCAACTTAGACGCAGGTCGCAGAGGGATTGGGTCGTGCCGACTTTTGTGGATGACGAGACATAACCAGCAGAGAAAAAAACAGACAGGTCTGTAAGAGGGTATGCAAAAACGTAGGACGCATGAATAGGGCCGACTAGGCTTCAGGTTGTTGAGAGCAGCGAGACACTGACCTCGAAGCGCATGCAGTTAAGGAGGTGCCTTTCACGGCCGAGCGCTCGAACTCTGCATATGCTTAAAGCACATGAAGGCACGCGGATTTTCTGAATTAGAGTACGGCAGGAATCCAGAGCATCTTTAGGCAAATGACGTATAGAATTCGGTCCACACGTTGCCCTCGCGCGCAGTGGTGCTCAGGAAAATAACGTACTGAAGATATGAATGCGTATTGGTTACAATGAAGGGAGCTGAACGGCGCCCACTGGATGGGAAGCAGATGTGCCGGACGCAAAAGCTAACGGCTTTTGCTTTCTTTTCGTGCTAATGCAGTCAGTAAACAAAAAGGAAATAAAAGTAAAACATCCGCGGCTGTACTTCCACCTGCTTAAGCAAATTTTTTTTCGCCTTGTTAGCCTTCTGAACATTTGGATTTGAGTCACAGGCCAGATTTATTTTACGTGGAGAACCATGCGACAATTGTGAACTCCATTAGTCGAATTGTGCAATGGGCTATTTTATATGAAACGGAAGGAAGTGATAACATTGAGTCTTATGTTGGTGGCAGAGCACTCACAGAGTTTTGTAACAGTCTGCGTGCATCCCTACTGTAACTGTTGTCGGTGCCAATTGCACTCAGCCGACCTGCAAGCGAGTCCTTTGCTGAAGCAAAGCTCCCGGGGCACTGGCCTCGAATGACCCCAGCAAGAACATTCAAAATTTTGGTTATGGTACTTGGAACTTTTGCCTACTGTGGACGTCTACTTGGTACTGATGACGCCGAGTCGAGCGCGTGTTGGCATTAATCTTTATCGCTTTTTTTCTTAACTATGCCCTCCATTCATTCGCAGTGTCATGCTATTTATCCAACCTGCCGATAATGGGTCTTTTTCGCCAATCACGGTGTGCACGTTAATAGATTGATTAGAGGCACTCATTCACTTGATCAGCTGAGGGTCGCATGGCGTTTTGGTGCTTTCGTGTCCATCAGGTGGTGGTCGCACGGGAAAGACAGCTGATAGGTGGTGGTGATGACCACCCATCAGAAGGCGGCCGCACCACTCGATAGCGTCAAAGGTATTTAGTTACTGGCACTGATATCGCATGTGCCGTTTCTTTTGCAAAAATCGGCACTCAGACCTATCCTCGTGAAGGCTGCAGGCTCATAATGACACCACCGACTGACTACAGCTTTTTCATGCATGCCCGTAAGAAGTACAATGTCAATGCGGGAGCGTACATTCTAGGAGAGGCCTTTCGATTACGCTGTGTGACTGGAGCGGAAGCACTAATAGTGCACGACAAAACGTAGCGGACTGTACTCTTCCATCTCGCAATTCCAATCAAGATCATGCATGGGTCGATAGGTAGTTACCAACTGACGCACGATTAGCCAGAGTTCAGTGCGATTTTTGTCCCTCTATCGCGACTATGGAGGGCTGCTATCACAAAGGCCATCCTCGTTTCCCTACAAACTGCCTAACAACGCTCCATAATGAGCAGTTGTGTCATATCCTCATGAAAAAGAACGCAAAGATTTGAACTGCTTGCAGAAAGCGGTGCAGCAGGAACATCAGAGTAGGAAAAAAAAAGTCTTTGCGAACGACTACTCTGTGGAGATATTAAACAAGCGGAAATTACGAGATGAAAGGCGGTGTTGTGAAATCCTGTAAGGGGAGCAAAAAAATAGAATTACGATGAATGGAAGAGGGGATAGTACGAAGGAAAAAGAAAATAAGCATGACGACGGCTTTCGAGGGAGGAGCCAGTTTGTGCAAGAGAGCACTGGTGCAGTATGCGATAGGAGGCGGACAAGAAAAAATACATACAAAGATGAGAAGAAAAGAGAACGCTGACCGCTCGGTAACGAAGCATAGAACCAAGAAACAAGGAGATGCGTTCTCTTCCGCTCTTCCTCCTGACTTCCATCGTGTGGCAGCCGCCGTATTGTGCGCGTGGGAAGCGAGCGTTCGGGCGGCTCGCTTTGGAGACCGATGGGAAACCATCAGACGGGAAGCTATTAGTAGAACTCAATTATCGACTTAGGAAGACCTAATTACCGGTTTCTTGCATTTGTTACTGTTTGGACTTCAAACGCAATCCTCTTTCCGCAACACGTCGTGTCGAAACCCAATGGAAGATGACGTTACCATGGCAACGGGTGCCGGGCGCAGCTGTTTGAGCGGGTGCCTCCTGCCTTGGGATGGACAGCTACACGCAGTGGCGGCTCTAAACTAATTAAAAGGGCGATTTACTCGTTATAGAAAAAAAAACTGGATACGTGGATGGCTAGGCACTCTGGATTATAAATGCAGACAGAGGAGACATGGAATCACAGTTGATATGATAAGAACGACTCCGGAAACGATGTTTGCGTAGAAACAAAAAGAGCAAATCAGTCTGTCTCTCACGGATGCTAGAGAAGCGCCCAATACAGGCGCTGCGGTAGGGTTTTCTTGCATGGCGTGGTTAGGCACTGGAGCAGACAATCTTATCGACTCCAGAGAAGAAAGATGATAAAACAAACAAACAAACAAATCAAACAAACAAACAAACAAGCAAACAAACAAACAAACAAACAAGCAAACAAGACAAACAAACAAACAAACAAACAAACAAACAAAGAGAACGGAAGAGCGGATTTCCTTTTTTTGCTCTTCCGCTGTCCTTCTATTTACTTTCAATTTGCTTTTTGCGCTTCACGCGGCTCGTTTTCTATGCGCTCAGATCTGATTTTATTTTTTTTGCATCTTGCGCATTCTACCATTTTTGGTCGTTTATAGCGCGAAAAAAAGAGAAAATAAAAAAAAGAAACATTTCAAGAAAAATGGAAGCCTTCTGGAAGAATTATTAAGGTTAACCTGAAAACAAGTTTTGTTCCACCATTTGTCTTAAAAGCATGGCCTTGCCTTTATATTAGAAGGCAACAAAAATGTGAATGGGAATGCAGATACTATAGTCGAGAAAAGAAAATATATTCGAAAAAATCACACCAGCAATTGCCACGCTACGATCTTGCATGCACGTTACTTCGCATTGTAAGGTACAAATAACATCGGAGTCTAGAAATATTGCGAACTTGGCGAGTGGAATGGTTTGAGACGTGTTTCTAGCCGATCGAAAGCTAAAACAAACGCTACCCAGAAGCAGGTATCGTTTCTTCTAGCTTTAGTGTCTGCATTAATGAAGCGCATATGTTTTTTCTCGAACGTAGGCAATGATCCTTTACACTGATGTATAAAGCGGCAAAATGTATTATGATATTCCGCAGTTAGCGAATGCGCCGGGGGTAACTACAGGAAACCACTACGCTCCAAGCGGATAAGTGTTTCGTTGCAAGTTTGCCTAGAACAAACTGCGACATGAACAGTTATATTACTCTTCGCAGCCAGTACTCGGTACGCTTTCGAGAGTAACTTTCTCAAAAACGGCGGAAGTGATGTGAACAGTTTCTAAAACTAAAGCGGGCATTTACAAGTAAACTGACACAAGTACGAGCTTTGTACGTCTGCAATGCCAAACAAGAGCTGAATTTAAGGCTGCTGATGAACGATAGTTGATTCTCTATATAATAGCTCCCCGATAACCATAGATAATTAGAATGCTAATATGAATTACGTCAGCTTATATCAGTAAAAGACAATCTCACGGCACAAAAAACACGAGGATCAAATGATCATCGGTTGTGTTTCATGGCCGTTCTTAGTTTAGTAGTCTAGGAGTCTAGTACCCTGCTATTCTCTAAATGCTATTTCGAGTAATTAGCACGTTTCTGGCGCACTTGTAAAATTCACGTCGAGTAATTACAAAAGCAGCACGCTTGTACAGGAAGTCCGAACGGCATTGATGATACGCGTACTAAGCATCGGCTTGTGCGTGTGTCTCGTATTATGAAAAGTACGGGATATACGACAACCCAGTCTCGGATGCCCATCACTGCGGTATTTATGAAGCCTCGTGTGCATAAAAAATATGAAGAGGGAGCACGAATCATACGCCGCTCCGCAGAAGTACTGTGCAGGCACGCACAATGGCGTGCCGAAACTCTGCCGCTCCTCGAGGCGCTTTATTGCCTCTGCTGTTGAAGGCGCCTTGGGTGTTCCATAATCTTTTTATAGGACAACTCATTCTACGCAAGTGCTCTAACCGCGAGCGCAAAACACTAAGGTTCGGGAGCGAACACCCCTTCCATCCCCATATTTTCTGTCTACGAAAGACAAAGATAACGGACGTCCTCACTTGTGAGCGAACTTGATCGTGCCTTTCCTTATGTAGAAGGACGAGATGAAGGGATAGAAAGAAGGATGAAACGAGGTCTAGGGGCGTCTAACTTTAGTAGGTTCTTCATATAGCGTCGACGTTCTCAGTGAAGGCTCTAGCGAGCGGCGTGGAGGCAAAGACCGAAAAGCGAGCGAACTGCGTCGTCTCCTCTCTGGTCTGCGGCGTGCCCAGAAGAAGAGGAGGAGAGGGAAAAAAGCGCGGAGGAGGGGCTGAGGAGGCGCCGCCACTAGCCGCACGTGGACTGTATGGCATTCGCTGCTGCTGCCTCTGTCCACGGGCACGAACGATGGGCGTCTGACCAGACTTGCTACTGCTGACCGGCCGCAAATTCGCGAAAAGCGGTTGCCGGTGAGGGCGGGAAATTTATCCGCGACCGCGGGACGAACACCTCATTGTTTTAACCTTTTATTGTTGTTTGTCTTTTTACATATCCCTCATCCTTTTCCCTTCGTACCAGGCTCACCGGCGGTGCAAGGCAGGAAGCGAAGCACATACAGAGGAGGAGGAGGCGGACGAACGGATAGAAGTAAAGGGGAAGGAACTCCTACTGCTGACGCATTGAAAGGAAATAGGGAGATCTTTAGAGAGGTGCGAAGGGCAGGAATGGAGATGAAAGAAAAGAAGAAATGAACTAAAGGAGTTAGGGAACAGGGGGAAGGGGCGGACAAGTATAGGGAATGCCTCCATATTTAAGCCCTCGCAACAAACACCTGTTGCCAGCATCAATACTAGGCAGGAAGTACAACTGACAGGGAATGAAAGGAAAGAACTGGGTGGCATCGGAAGGTGACAGCTAGATAGAAAAGAGAAAATCATGAGGGAAGAATAAGCGCAGAACACGTAGCAGAACAAGCTCGCGTGGCACTACTGGGTGCCGAGATGATTTTGCAGTTTCCGCCAGGTGGATACCAGCAGCAGCAACAGCGAGTTACCAAGGGCATATATCTATGTCACCGAGGACGCAGGACAAAGAAAAGTCAAAGTATTGATAAAGTGCAAGAGGACGAGATGAGAAGCTTCCGATTCCTCATGCCTTCCGCCCGAGTGACAGACACCGGATAGCCTTATTGGTGACCATTTCGTGCTGGCGAACGTGTGCGTGAGCAGAATCTAGAAGGGAAGAATAAAGAAAACAGCTAAACAGAAGCCTTTGCAGAGCTCGCCGCCCGCGGTCCCTGACAAAGGTGCCGCTCTATTTGTATAGTCGCTGTAGTCTCTTTCGTCTGTCTCTTTTCTGCTGCTCCAGATAGAAAGCTGGGTACTCAGTCGGCTTACCTTCCACACAAGCCGCGAGCTGGCCTGCGCCGTTCTCACTCCGTCTTTTGTTTCGACTTCTGTCTTGTTGGAGGAAACTAAGGATGGAGCGTGAGCACATCTGAGGGACTTGCGCCTCCTGCGCGCTTCGTTTTCCCTACTTGCGGCTGTGCGTTGGTTCGCTCGTCTAAGTGCAGAAGGCATCAAACAGCACGTTCATGGTTACGCGCTCTCCGTCGGCAATAAGTGAGATTTTCTCTACGGCGCGTGCGGGCCAATTCCAAATGTGCGCCGCTTTTTGTGACCGCCGTGCGAAGTCAACAGACAAGTATGTGAAAATATTAACCATCTGCCACGCCTTCTAAAAGCAGTAATTTATTCATGAAGAAAATTTGGTCCCGGTCTTCCCCAAGTGCGCCGATACTCATGAAATTAAGAAAAAAAATTGTTGACAGCTTTTGGGCAACATCGAGAATGTACCAACTAATTAAATCGAACGCCACATGCGGCGTGGAAGGACACCCACGACGTAATCAATTGCACGCTGCTTCTTCGTAAGAACGTTCTGTCATAAGAAAGATTTAGTCGTGAAGCGGTAATTTACAAAGTAAAGACGAAAAAGAGAGCGAGTAGTAAGCGAAAACAGAACATAACAACTAACGCGAAGGAATGAGCCAGCGGTAAGACAGGCCACGGGAGGGATATAAAATGGAGTCGTGCGTGGTGAATTCAACTGTCCCACTCGTAACGAGTCTGTAATGAAATAAGAAGCGAGTCGCCACAAGGTTCAAACGTCTCAACTTTACAAGGGGCGCACTGCGAGGGAACAAAAAATAAAGGGATTCGAGCGAAAGTAAGCCAAAGAAGGTCGACGTTATTGAAAATGGAGGGAAGAAGGACACGGGAGGGGTCCCGAAGCAGCAGTCCCTCGCCGCTCCTGCAGCGCTCGCAGCGGACGCTAAGTGTGAGCATATGGAGTGCCCCCACTTGCCACGCGGTTCACTGAGCCGGGCGGTAATTTGATCAGCGTCCTGCAAGCTCCTCGTGGTTTTGTCTGGGCTCCAGCAAATGGGGCTCGCACCGTGCACCAGTGTGCCCCTCAGGGCGCGGCCTTGCTGAATTTTAGTACAGGCGGGAAAGGAGATGGGGAAAGGGAAATGATATTTCATTAGCTCTTGCGCACTGGCGGACTGGAGAAGAGAAGTCATGTGACCCCTCTAAATAAATGAGCTTCCTTCAGCACCTCAGCAAGGGGAGCTAGCTGTAACAGTGGCGTATGAGCGTGATATCAGAAGACTCTATTCAAAAAGAAATTGGGAAAGAAAGGAAAGACTGACGCCTGTACTCATTTTTATTTTGCACTCTGCCATTAGAATTTAAAGTGAAACCTCAAGAAGTGATTACCGCTGATTGCTTCAATATCCTCTTAAATGTGTTTATTTGTGTGTGCGGTGAAGAGTTCCTCTTCATTTCGTCAATAATAAGTCACGAGTTAGCTAGATGGAGTTCTTTTCCGCTGACTTCTACGCTTAATTCAACGCTTAATTATCTACTGTTTATACGAATTTCCCACGCCTGTTCCCTGTCCGCAGAAGGGTTCGAAGTAAAAATGAGCACCAACTTCCAATGCGCTTCCTACTCGCTTCACCAGCTAATGTGGCATTCGGGCCTTCCATAGCGCTCATAAATAAAACAAAGAGCTTAGATGTAATTGCATTTGCTTCGTATCTCTATGTGAGCTAAATTTTCATATAGAAACATAAATTTATGAGTGATGTAAATCTTTGAAATTCATTCCGTGTCTGTCGAAAGCGGAGGTCTAACTTTCTTGAAGCATAGCACGTGTTTATTAGTTAAACGGCATGGCGCAAAACGAACCCTTCCCCTCCACCCCCCCCCCCCCAAAAAAAAAAAAAAACGGCGAGTCTTCAGATCCGCCGTCAATATTTATTCTACTTTGGCCATTCACCACGACATCTCATCCGCAATCTGAAAACATGACGTCGCTTCTCGCATCGACAGCAATAGACGAGCAATGGCCCAACCTCTTACCGTCGACGCCAATGCCCTTGGCAGGCGTCAGGGTACATGACCCTGTTTTACGAGCGCGGGGCCATAACCGCAAGAGTTGACATATATGACGGCATTTTCATTGTGAGCCCACTAAGAAGCAAACATTGCGATGACTGGCCGACTCAGGCTGCCGAGGAGAGTGCTCACCACACATTACACAGCGAGTTAATAGGTATTTGGCTCAACGGTTGAACTCTGCAAGCTCATTCGTACTCTGCAGAGCTCTCGTTCGCATCGGAATAAGTGAGCATTGCCGTCTCTACTGACTGGCAGATATAATCACCTTAATGACCAGTGAAGAACCAGATAAGAACAATTAAAGCTGCATGAAATTTGAGTCTTATTTTACTGAAATTTTCGGTAAATACAGTTTTCCTATGAAACCGAGACAAAAGGTGTCACACGCGTCACCTGACTGGGTGCTTCGCACCAAAGTTGACGAGTGCACCGCAGCAAGTAAGCAGGCACGAAGCAGCATGAAGTGTTGGTTACATATCAAGGATGTGATTAATATGCATGCAATAGCCAGAAGCAACAACATGTGAAAGCGACCATTTGCATAAAATTATAACACATTTTTAGCACAGTAAAGGCAATTAATCATTTGGAACAGAAGATAAATAATTACATATGTTTCGTAAGTATAGTTTAGCTTTTTCCTGAAGGTGAACAATGAGGATGATTGATCTCTTGTATCCACTATATCAGGGTAACAGTTTAAATGATTGAAAATTTGCCGTTCAATTAACTGCATTTCATACATGGTTCTTATCAATCAGCCCTCCGTGTCTCCATGCCCCCATCATCGCAATAACGGTTGCTGAGAAAACAACCATACAAAGCGAACAACTAACGAGACCTGTAAGGAATAAGTCCACATAATTAACGGCGATAACTGTTTTCCTGGGTTTAAGACCTATCCTTACACCTTTTCATTTCAACCCTCTGTATGCTCTGTACAATTTCAGCTGAACCGGGGCCACAACGCGTTTGTTTGCAGTTTTCGCTCTGCGGATTTGCGGTGAGCGTATCTTAGAAGGAGACCAGCATCGGCGGGAGCAAGCTGTGTGGGCAGCCCTAAAGATTCCCTCCGGGCCCTCCACCCTTCATTGCTTCTCGTCGCCAGCTCCAGACGGCGCCACGGCGCAGTTTCATTTCAGACAGAACGCCGATATAGAGCAAACACACGAGGACACAGCCTCTGCTTGCGCCTTCCATTTCCGCTCGTTGTTGCTTTCCCCTCTTGTCTCTCGATGCGGCGCCTCTTGCGATCTCTGCTTTTTCTCTCCCTTATTACAGCGCACTCATGCCGCCTACCTAAGCAAGCAGCGCAACCGCGGCACCGAGTCGAGGCGGGTTATAAACTGAAGAAATAAATAAATAAATCTGTAAGGAAAGGGAGTCGGAGTCGTTCGTTACAAACTGCAATAAACACAGAAAGAAAAAGCTAAAAGAGTAGGTTACAAGCGTCTTTCTGTATCGTGGAAATCAGGATTCTGAACGCTGTTAGAGTCAATTCGGCTCTTTTCATTTTGCATTGCCATCCCTCTTTTTGCTCAGTAGAATCTCGCCCTCTCTTTCGCACTTTCTTTACTCGGCGCAAATTTATAGGCGAACGTGCAAAAGCACTCCACTGGAGATATAGGAATGGGCTAGGCAACCTGACACAGGCTGACATTTGCAGCATGAAAAAACGGAAGAAGGAAAGAAGGGGATGCCGCGTTTGCGAAGGAAGATAAGAAAGTTCTTCTTGCTTGTCTTCCTTCGCAAACGCAGCATCGCCATCTTTCTTTCTTCCATTTTTTCAAGCTGCAAATGTCAGCCTATGTCAGCCTAAACAAAGAACGGGAGGTACTGTGGAGACAACCTCAAACAAAAACTCTTCCTAATCCAGCTGTGCTAAGCCATGTGTACCCGGATAGATTTAAGCCGGAGTGCAGCAAATGCGGCGGCAAAGCCACCGTAGACCACATCTTCTGGTACTGTCCGAGAGATCCCCCACCAATATCGCTCAAGAGGCTCGCGCTCCCGGGCCCGTGGGAGACCTTGTTGCTCAGCTTCGACCTGGAAACCCAAGTACAGGCGGTGACGAGAGCCGAAGAAATCGCCGCCAGTCTCCACTGACGGCCACCTAACAAGATCAACAAACCCATTTATAACTCAAGCCGATAATAAACGTTTTCCAATCCAAATCTTGCTTGCGGGGATAGGGCTGCACTATCTCACACCTCGTGGGCATGCCAGTGCAACCTGGCAGTGGACTTAAAATGAAGACTCCACTCGCTGCAGCCCTTCTCTGCCCTTACTTTCCTTTTTAAGAATAAATGTTTCTACTACTACTACTGCTTGGAGCAGTGGGAAGTGTCCTTGACCAGCGCGGTCCTGGAAGATCAGTTCGCCATTATAAAAAGAGCCTGGGCGGCTGTCTTCGTGGGGGCCTTAGACTAGAAGGAAAAAGCCTGGATTGAACCACGCTGCTCCCATCGAGCAGATTTTCCGAATAAAGTTTCCTTCTTGCTTCCGGGTCCACGCGAGAGAGCATGTGTTAGTGTTTTCCTGCGGAGGGTCAGAAATAAACAATCAAGGTTTTCTGCAGGACAGAGGGAGGAGAAAACCGCAATGGTCTGACAGGGAAAAACTACGCATGGCGTCTATTCGGGATAACGGCTGATATTAAAGTTACGCTGGAGGGGAGAAAAAGTGATAACGCTGCTTAAATACATTCTTATGCGGGATCGAAATCACGATACGTAACTCGAGCGTTTCAGAAAGAATTTATTTTTTTCATTTATTTACAAATACTGCAGGCCCTATTCGGGCCCAAGTAGGAGTGGGTACATACAACAACGTAAATTACCATTGCCAGTTAGCAATTAAGAACACAACAAAACATGTACATACATCATTGTAACACTATATGTAACAGAAATAAACATGAACGTACAACATTGCAATACGTAAACAAAATAACGATGAAAAAGCGTAACGCAAAAGAAACTGCTCTCATTGCGGCAATTTTAGAGGTCAAAGAAAAGGTTATTTCAAAGCTGAACGAACGATTCTATTATATTAGCGTTAACTACTTCTTCGGGTAATTTATTCCATAGTAAAATTGCATGGGGAAAAAGAGAATATTGATGGATGTTAAGGTTACTAAATGGTTGCTTAATTGTTTTGTTGTGGTTTGTACGAGCAGAGCGCATGGGGGGCTCGGGTAAATAACATTCACGCGCTATTTTGTAGTGACCATGGTACATCTGATATAAAAATTTGATGCGAGATACAATTCTGCGATGAACTAGTTTTTTCAATTTCGCCCTGTCGCGAAGAACGGACACGCTTGAAAAACGCGAGTATGTGTAGTATATAAACCGCAAAGCTAAATTTTGCACTCTTTCTATTTTCTTGATTAAATATTTTTGATGAGGGCTCCAGATTAAATCCGCATATTCTAATTTTGGTCTGACAAGAGCTTTGTATGGTGTTAACTTAACGGTCGATGAAGTACGGCGCAATTGGTGAGTTCGCGAAATGAACAAGATGTAGCAAGAGAAAAACACTGTCTTGATAACAGATTTCTTTGGTAATATCTGGGAGAGCCTCACATGTCACCAACCGGAACGAGAAGTAGTAAAAACAGAGAAAAAAAAAGGAAAAGTCAGCCGTGCCAGTGCATACGCGCCGTTTGTTCCGCATTTTAACGTTCTCGAAGCTTTATGGAGAAACATAAAAGAAAGAGAATGATTGGGTGCGGAAATGAAAAAGGAGGGCTGCGAAAAAAAAAAAAACACCGGAAGATTAAGAGTGCGCTCCAACCGCTATACATTGATCATCAAGCGCGCTCTGATTACCTCTTCGATTATTACGCTTTCCTATGTTTCGCCGAGGTTCTTCCTTTCGTGATCTGATCGATTCCGCGATTGGCTTATTCAGTGGTACGTCATTTTATAGCTCCTTTTGTCGCCATCGCAATGCTGGTTTAGTGGAGAAGGTTGGGTTATGAGGGCTCACGCCTGTCGAAAAAAAAAGGAATAAACGGAGTGGGAAGGAGGAAAAAAGTACTTCCTGAGGAGAATAGGAAAGGCAGAAAAAATGAAGGAATGAAAGGCCGGGGAAGAGGATGACGAGCGGTCGTTGCGTTCGATTTCCCCCGTACAGAGCCCGCAGCCTTTGTTATATGCTCTACATGTAATCTACGTTTCTCCGCCCCTTCAAAACTGCTCCGAGACGGGCCACCGCGCTTCGCCGTCGCTGGACTTGGGACGTCAATATCCTGCTTAAGATTTCAGATTTTCGAAATGAGCCTTCGTCTGCGGCAGACGCCTATCTCCGGCTGCCGTGAGCGAAACTGCTTCCCCTTTATCATTCTTTTTGTCCTAACCCTATGTAAAGGCGGGTGAGGAGCTTACTATTTGATTCCAGTGTTGTTCTATTTATTCGTTAGAAGGGAAAGGCCTAGTTTGGTTTCTGTAAAAAAGCATATACTTATTACTCCCCATTCGAAGGACTCTCACGAATGAGACCTGAAGCCAAAAAACATAACGATTCTGGATCCTCTGTTGGTTTTACATTCCTAAAGCCTGTCAAGGTGAATGAGAAATGTAGCTCAGGCCGTGCAGCCTGACAACGATTGGTCCATAGATATAGTTAAAAAAAATTTGTTTTATCCGCTTGCTTAATCCGTTCGCTACCGAGTCATCTAATATTTAGCCACACATGCGCTCTTCAAAATATATTAATTCAAGGACCCCTGAGGGAAATGAGAATTTGTGTTGTTCGTCGGAAATATAACAGAGCTGTATATTTTTCCAGCGTGGCAGGTCAGCGTGACAGGCAGGCCTAGCGATGCATGGCAACTCCGCAGAGAAGTTAGAAAATAATGCTGCCACTAAAGCTGGTTTGTTTTCCAAATCTGTAGTCATCTTCGTAGAAGGTTGTTCTACAAAGCCTTAGTGTGTACGAACCAGAATGAAAGGAATATTGATATATCGTAATCAAAGAAACTGGTTTGGGCCTCCCATATATGTACTGGCCTGCGAATTTTCCAAATACTGCTGTTGACTTCCTGCTATCAACGCGCATAGATGCTCTCCTGCAAAATGTGGCCATTGATTCTGCTCAATAACTTCACGACTAGACATCACAATAACTTCACAATAACTTCACAATAACTTCAACAAATTAAATTGCTACTAAGCTTTTGTCGCAGCTCAGAACGCGTCCCTGTGTGTCGACCCTCAATGGGTGCAGTGGCCTTCATGTGTTTCTGCACGTCAGCGCTTGTCCACACTCCCTCTGAAATCATTCAGTGATATGAAGGCGAAAGAACTCAGACCAGTCAATCAGCAGATGAACATGAATGCAAGAATTGTTCGCGATTGGCTATCGTCTTGCTCTTCGTGTCGCTGACAGTCATGAATGGACAGCTCACGAAGTAAAGCCATTCACGCCAAAGATATCAGTTAGAGATGCGCGTAGCGTTTTGTTGTCGTTCCCTGAATATTTGACCCCGGCCCTGGTTTCTCAACGCTTCACGATGTTAGTGGGACTGACCGCGTGGACAAGACAGGGAGACCGTAGGTTCCATGACGGAACGAGTACAACAAGGACACAAAAAGGGTGCCGACCGTTCCGTGATAAGCGTGACACACGCACATCTTGCCAGGCTGTCGGGTTCTGACGGGTGCGGTGGGGCCCTGTTCGATATGATAAATTTAAAAACATGCACAGGATAACTTTCAGATAAGGAAGGGAAATCATAAAGGGTAAAAAGTACGAGCATTGAAGAAGGCAGATGCGACAGTCTTTTGCGAGGCAACGTGATAAATGCATGCCTGCAATCTAACCAGAAAGAAATGGTGTTATGCGCAAATTCACGCGCTTTAAAAAAAATCTTACGTCGCGGGTTCAGGGGAAACAGATAACACGGAAGTATTTTGCGTGCGGTGGCGGACTGTAACCAGAACTAAATAGTACAAGCCCGCTCTACTTGGAGCAAAAGAAAGTTCAAGAGCATCTTGTAAAGGAAGAAAATAAGAACTCGTCTGTCCGATAACGCGACGCCATGCCTTCCCTTTCATATACAGGTGTGCGCCAACTAATGAAAGGAATCATCATTGCGAGACCAACTTTGCTTTAGCGCAGAAACAAGTGACTTGCACTATTTACTTGTACACTTTGACTTTTACAACCTAGGCAAAAGAAGTCAGCATAAAAAAGCGAACAGATGAGGAAAAAGTCTTGTTTTGTTTTCTTTGGGCAGTTTGGTGCTGGTTTATATGCGGCGATATCCATCAGCAAACAAAATCAAAAAAGGTGCTGGCGAGTGACTTGGTTTCCATGAATTATTATGCTATCAGAGTTCTTTTTTTTTCCACTCTTAGTTCCTACTAGAGTTCTCCTTCACAAATCCTGTGAGAAGACATTTGTACATCCGGCAAGCAGCAAGTTAGCCATACCAAACAAGGAGCACATTTTGAAAAGATGCCATGAAAGACGCTAATTACCCCTATGTACATGTTCAATACAGCGGTGGTGGAGAGGCAAATAAATTAAATTAACAGAGCTTCACGGGACGTGTCTTATTTTATGTCTTTAGTTTCTTTTCTAATGTGTTCGGGTGTGGGCACATGTGATCTCCTCTGCTTGGAGACAAAAGGAATGTAAATTAACAGCCTACGCGCGCATTCTGTTCGCAGGAGCTAAATGTCTTTTATTTTTCCCCAGTCCCTTAAGGTGTGGACTTTTGTGTTTATCAGACAACAGAAATGATAAATAACAGAAGCTACACATGGAGTTCTCACTACGCACCAGTACAGAACGAGGGAGTAATTAGTTTTTTTCATGCAAATGAGAATCTATTTGGTTTAAACACCTCGTACCGATGGCTGATATCAACCGCGTGCAGGCGACACTTTCCTCCCTCGTCACCTGACAATGAGATAGCTTCGTTTAATGGCTTCATAGCCGGAGTCTCTAGTGCGCAGCTGATATAGCAGCTACTTCCACTTCTGTGCACCACCCTCGTTGAAAAAAATCACGGAAAACTGGCCCTGACGGTGGTCTCAAACGAGAAACTAATAGCCTTCCGACGTTCATAAAAGCTGCACTTCAAGCGATGTAAGCGCTCGAAAGGATTCCAAATATGTAAAAATAATAAAAATGATATATAAGAAGGAAATAGTATTTCTTAGCTGGCATGTGGTGATAACGTAGACGTTTTTGTTTGGCGAGTTGAAGAAACTGAAGATCGTAAAAAAACTGAGGCGTATAAAATGAAAGTTCCAGCGCAAAATACGGGTAGAAAGCTTGTTTCGGGGACAACCGCCCCGGAGACGTGGTTTAGTTTACCTGGAGAAAGAGGAGTTAAGGGAAGTTTAGCCGGAACAGTGTTCCGGTTGTTCTCCATCCACCGGAGCCAAGTGAAGAAGGGATGTGAGAAGGAAGGAGAAGGCAGATACAAATAGAAACGGCGTCACTGAACGAGGAGTGTGCGGCGATGGGACAGCCTGCCCCGCACGCTCGACATCTCCAAGGGCCAGTATAGCGAGTGGCATGCCTTCAGGGATGGCGATCGATGAGCTCACCACGTGACCATTTCTTCACTACTTGCAGAAATAGCAACAACATGTTATGCGTCTGGGTACACCTAAGCACGCACGCACGCACGCACGCACGCACGCACGCTCACACGTACGTGAGCATAACGCACTGCAGTTGCATACACATAGACACCAATACTCATTTTAAAAAAGATTGAAAAGCTTCATGGCATTTAATATCACACTTTTCTTGAAAAGCTGATGCAAATTAGCGCGAATTATGACCAACTGTTAATTACCAACACAGCTGTCAAATACCAAAGACGGGTGAGGGACTCCGAAAAAGAAACACCAGCATGACAAAGATACACACTGTATGCCTGCTTCATTTATTGCATAAGCGCGAATTGTCACCGAGAATTGTCCTCACTGGCACTTCCTCGGCAGTCATATTTGTTGCCCGAGAGTCAGGGTCAGGGTTCATTCGCTTAATTATTTATACTAGAAGATCGCTAACTGTACAGCGTCATCGTAAGATCAGCTCGTGCTGAGTAGGCATCTGATTGAGCTAAGAAATTGAAAACACCGGAAGGTAAGCTTGTTCTGTCGTGGTTGTATGTCAGCGTAGGCTGGACGTGGAGCACTTGCGTTGCAGTCGGTTTCACGCACGTAAGAACTAGCTTAACGCCTCAGTCACTATGTACTTGTTTCCACTCATTTGGCGCGGTGCGGCGCGAAGTGTTGAAACCTGCACAGTTGAGCAGATGAAAGATGTACGGCGCATTGCGTACTACGCTTCTCAAGGCATCGCATTGCGTACTCATAGGAAGCCTTGCATCATT
Source organism: Amblyomma americanum (assembly GCA_030143305.2). Taxonomy (NCBI): domain Eukaryota; kingdom Metazoa; phylum Arthropoda; class Arachnida; order Ixodida; family Ixodidae; genus Amblyomma; species Amblyomma americanum. The sequence goes on from JARKHS020019007.1 coordinate 136,783, forward strand.
TACATTATTTTAGTTGCATTTTGCGCAAAAACGCGCTACGAAGCAGAGTTGAGTCTAGGTCGTGTTGGGTTTGCAATGATTCAGTGGAATCAGCGATGCTTCATCACGAATAAATTAGTAGAATACGTGAAACTCACAAAGCGTCTGAAATGATGCAGACAAGCAAGGCGAGAGTGCCGAAACCGTAAGTGGTGGAAGCATGCGACTTTCCCATGACCCTCTGCGTTGAATCCGGAAACGCGCCTCACTCATCAAGCGCTTCCACCTTGCAGCTAGGAAGGTAGATGAGGCTACTGGCAGCTGCGGTAGTGATATTCTTCTGGATTCGTTCTTTATATGCTGGAATGAAATTATCCTAAAATATAAAAATAACTGCAATTGATTTCTTCCGCTTAGGCTGGCATTTTGAGAATATACTATCCCTTTAAACGAATAAGCTTGAGAAAGTACACAAGCTCAGTGAAAAGTTCGTGCATTTTTTTTTCTGTATTGAGTTCAGTTATGTATGCGATCGTTCACTCAGGTACAATATACTTTCTTTGTCAAAACTTTAAAGTCTTGTTTCAGGGCCATGCTATGTCTCGTTATGCATCAGCAGCTTTTCAAATTTCTTGAATGTGAGAGAAACTATTGTTCCCACTCTACCAAAGGTCATGATCACCATGGATGCTACTAGAGCTCCACTACACGAATTCTTAGAAGAAAACCCCTTGAGCTCGATAATTTTGATAGAGCATGCACTTAAATTTTAAAGGAGGTACTAGAACAAATTCATTTCTAGAAAACACTGAAAAAACCGCATGCCATTCACTTGGCCATTGTGCAACACAAGCATATATCTGTCATCTATGTCTATGCACATGACGTGTCTAGGCGAGAAAGATTGGAACCACGACTCTTTACTAGTACTATAGGGTATGCCGTGAACCCAATGTGGCAAGATATTGTGACCGCATGTTGTCCGCAATGCGTGAAGGAGAAAATTCGAGCGCAGTTTTGACTCACTAAAACACAGTGCTAAGGCCTTACCTGCATTTATGTTTTCATAAAATCTGTGCAGTAATATGGTTCAACCATTCGCATTCGCCTCTTCTCGTTGATCCTGCGGAGCTAACCGACTTTCGTAAGATCATACGAAAGACATTACGAAATGGTGCTGCAATGCGCATGTACGCATGTAGTTGCGAAAGGATGCCATTATACGAACGACTGTCTCGGTCGTCCGACAGAGGTCAGGATGAACGCAAACGAGTGTGCAAACAAGGGTGGATTTAGAGGCGAACGATCTGTTGGCATTTTTGTCTCTTAATATTCTCCAGAGGCGAGGAAAGGTGACGACTTGTCTTCTGGTGACCTTGCAACGGTGCCTCTTTGATAGCTGCACGACAGACTGGGGTGGACGGTCTTCTGCCGTGAGCAAATCGCGATACGAAATCAGCAGCAAATCTACGCGCATGTTGCAACATCGCTGCACTTGCACTTTACTTATTGCAACACGCAGCCGCTTTCTAAGCTGCAGCATTAATTTCGTGCCATAAGCTTAGTCAACCGTGCTACACTACCAAGCTTTGAATGGTGATTTATGCACGGATAAGCAATGCATTGGCGCATCCTCATTTCCGATTTGGCTCTTGTTTGCCCTTTTAATGCGGTAACATTAGAATACTAATCCAGAGACTTAAGCGTGCCGTTGGAAGCTAAATTAGCTGATTGGTTGGAAGGACGTGACGTCACCCGATGGGAGAATTCCCGTTGACTGGAGGAAAGTGACGTCACCAGAGAAGAAGCGATTTCACTTCTGGTAAAAGCATAAACAGCTGCTATTGCTATCGGGGAGCCAACATATAATGGATCTAGGTGTCCCTGTGGATTTCTTTGGCTCTATCTCCAAGCCACCAGCTTAACCTCACGGCCAGCAGAATCTCTGTTGCTTGGATTTGCCGGCCAAGTGCGGCAAGAATTCATGAATGAACCATTAAACCCAACTTGCGCGTAAATGAGCCTCACGTAGGTCGCTGTTTCTCATCGTGCCTGCAAACGATTGCGGCTGTTTGTGTATGCATGCATCTTTTGTGTGCTGCGTTTTTTTTAAAATTGTTTTTAGTGTTTCGTACCTTCCGTACTTTCACGTTTTCACTTGCTTGGCCGCAGAGCAGTAATGATCCATGCAGAAAAAGGATATGTTTCTTGGAGTGGATTCCAAGAGAAGGCAAGCGCCGCAGGGGACGGCAGAGGGTTAGGTGGGCGGATGAGATTAAGAAGTTTGCGGGGATGCAGTGGCCGGAGCTGGCCAAGGCGAGGGTTAATTGGAGAGACATGGGAGAGGCCTGTGCCCTGCAGTGAGCGTAGTCAGGCTGATGATGATGATGATGAGCAAGTTTCTGGCGTGCTCAGTGAGCGCTCACGCGTTTGAGCGCAGGCATCGCTACAGACTTGGCACTCGCAGCTGTGCTAGCGCGGCGATCGATAGGTTTAAATGACAGCATTTTGATTCGTCTTTATTAGTGGTTTGACTGGCTGGTAAAAGCTTTGCACACAGCGCCACTTTGATGCCGATTCTACCGATGCGCGAGAAAATGGTTTGACTTGTGCACCGTGCACGAACGGCTTCGTGAACCGCGTAGAAGCCCGACCAGGCTGCGATGCATTGTAAACGAAGGCTGGCAATGAAAAACAGAGGCTTTTAAAACACGAAACTAATACGGTTTTGGAGTACGCGCACATGTAATGTATGCTTAGATGTGCTGACATAATGTAAGTGATTACAGCTGGACGCAGTGTTCTTGCTTATGCTTGTTGGTTATATTGCGACTTATGTTGCAAGCAAAAAGAGAGAAAAAGCAAAATAAGTCGAAGGAGGGTGATGTTGAAATATATCCCATTGGAACAAGCAGACTGCAGACTGCTTACTTGTTTATGCAACACTTGTCTACTCAGCCACCTTTCTTGTCTTCTTTCCACGCCATGTCCTCAATCCTTCGCAAAGTGTCTTTTGCAGGGCGGTATCCATTCAGTGTTGTATTTGCGTCACCCTGTAAGATTGTCACCGTCTACGCCAGGCGATGTCACTGAGGAATGCTTGGTCGGCGTATTCACTAAGATGCAACACAAAGGCTGTCACTCTAGCTCCTTTTCTCTTGTGATACAGTAACACCGAGGACACCAACGGTTTCCGACAGGCTGAGAATGCCTTCCGTGAACATCTCTTTTGGAACGCCCATGCCAGCGCTACAAAAGTTGAAAAGCGCTTGTTGGCGCATAAATTTGTCCGCGGAAAAGCTGCATGCGAGCTTTTTGTTCGGGACTGCAGAAAAATAAATGCGAAAGAAAGAGAACAGCAATAGCCAGGAAGGAGGAAATGCTGCGGATTCCTTTTTCTTTCGGTAAATTTTTGATATCGCATTACGGTGTTCAATCGGGCTGCTGTGACAGCTCGGGCTCAGGTCATCCCGTGACCCGTGACCGGGTGATTGCTGTTCTCATTCGATAGACAGTAGGGGGGTGGGGTGTAGATCGTGGTGCCTGCCAGCCGAGAGTGTACGTCCATAGATCGGGCAGTACCCGCCCGAACCGTGTTCACTTACGAAGCACTCATGGCACTTGCCCTCGTAATCGTCCTGCCTTGTCCATTGCAGTTCATTTTTCAGTCTGATTGTGCCTCGCGTCCATTCCACACTTTCGTAGTTTAGACAGGTGGCAGGAGGAAACAATATGGGCAGCCCTGGTACGCTGTTTGAAGATACGCAAGCGGAAACTGAGAGGGTGGAAATTGACTGTTACCAACGGAAGCCATCCTCACCGCTAAATGTTTGCGCGGTGCCATGTCAAGGCACCGGGAGTGACTGGTGAGCAGTCTTCGTGTCACAACGGACTAGCGGGCTGATTTGAAAAATAGCGATGCAGGCTGCGTAGGAAAGCCACAATGGTTTCTAATATGTGTGCAAAGTAAATTACCAGCGGATCGTGAAGTGGCCTCCAGCAGAGAGCATTTTGTTGATGTTTCCCTGGTTTTTCAGAGCATGGCCAACTTGCGAAAAAATACTGATATCACCAATAACAACTGTTTTCTCATTACTAGGAGACAAGGTCAATAAAATAGGATACAAATATTCAAAAAAGAAGCGCGCTTTCCCCGCTGGAGATGTGTTCAAGTATCACAATCGCATCGCTACATATCCAAGTCATTGTTTCATAATCATTACAACTGTAGGATATTCCTATAGCAGACATTACAGCCCCATCCTAACATGTATAGCGACGCAACCACTTTTTTCTCGTGTGTAAATAAACCAAAATGAGCAAACCGTCGAAAACATGGACGTAAAATTCATTATCAATTCAGGTCTCCGTAAAGCACAAAAAAAAATATTGGCGGTGGTTTAGCTCTGGTTAAACCTGAAATGACGCGATAGCTACAGCTGGCTGAGTGGAACTCAGTCACTTGACCAACCACGTGACGAAGCACGTGTACGTGTACGTGACGAACCACGCCACCCTGTGGCTGCGCCACCACGCTGTCACGTGCTTTGTCACGTGGTACGGAGCAGCTGCCGGCGCCGTGGCTGATCCCACAGGGTGGCGGCGCCACCACGCTGAAGGCTCGAAATGCTACCATAATGTAGCTATCGCTACAAAAATGGAGGGGCACTTAAGCTCTGCCTTGAGGATATGGCACGATAGCTAATGGGTTAATTCCCACATATGCAAAATTGGTCTCTCTGTACTTGACGCTCATAGATCCCTGGGAGTCCTCTTTCAACTTCTGGCGCAGTGGTGCAGCGGTTAGGCGATGCTCCACTACCGTGGCGTGACAGGTGCTGCCACCAGTGGTACTTGTGCGATTCAGGTTGCTTTTCCCGAGGAACCTCGCGCGACCAATGATTTTTTTAACCGCCATCGACCCCTGTAAGGGGAGCAAAAAATAGAATTACGATGAATGGAAGAGGGGATAGTACGAAGGAAAAAGAAAATAAGCATGACGACGGCTTTCGAGGGAGGAGCCAGTTTGTGCAAGAGAGCACTGGTGCAGTATGCGATAGGAGGCGGATAAGAAAAAATGCATACAAAGATGAGAAGAAAAGAGAACGCTGACCGCTCGGTAACGAAGCATAGATCCAAGAAACAAGGGATGCGTTCTCTTCCGCTCTTCCTCCTGACTGCCATCGTGTGGCAGCCGCCGTATTGTGCGCGTGGGAAGCGAGCGTTCGGGTGGCCGCTTTGGAGACCGATGGGAAACCATCAGACGGGAAGCTATTAGTAGAACTCAATTATCGACTTAGGAAGACCTAATTACCGGTTTCTTGCATTTGTTACTGTTTGGACTTCAAACGCAATCCTCTTTCCGCAACACGTCGTGTCGAAACCCAATGGAAGATGACGTTACCATGGCAACGGGTGCCAGGCGCAGCCGTTTGAGCGGGTGCCTCCTGTCTTGGGATGGACAGCTACACGCAGTGGCGGCTCTAAACTAATTAAAAGGGCGAGTTACTCGTTATAGAAAAAAAACTGGATACGTGGATGGCTAGGCACCCTGGATTATAAATGCAGACAGAGGAGACATGGAATCACAGTTGATATGATAAGAACGACCCCGGAAACGATGTTTGGCGCAGAAACAAAGAGAGCAAATCAGTCTGTCTCTCACGGATGCTAGGGAAGCGCCCAATACAGGCGCTGCGTTAGGGTTTTCTTGCATGGCGTGGTTAGGCACCGGAGCAGACAATCTTATCGACTCCAGAGAAGAAAGATGATAAAACAAATAAATAAACAAACAAGCAAACATGCAAGCAAGCAAGCAAGCAAACAAACAAGCAAACAAGCAAGCCTGCAATCAATCAATCAATCAATCAATCAATCAATCAATCAATCAATCAATCAATCAATCAATCAATCAATCAATCAATCAATCAATCAATCAATCAATCAATCAATCAATCAATCAATCAATCAAACAAACGAACGACCGATCGAACAAACAAACAAAGAAAACGGAAGAGCGGATTTCTTTTTTTTTTCTCTTCCGCTGTTCTTCCTTTTACTTTCAATTTGCTTTTGCGCTTCACGCGGCTCGTTTTCTATGCGCTCAGATCTGATTACTTTTTTTGCATTTTTGGTCGTTTATAGCGCGAGAAAAAGAGAAAAAAGAAGAAAGAAAGAAATATTTCAAGAAAAATGAAAGCCTTCTGGAAGAATAAATAAAGCTTAACCTGAGAACAAGTTTTGTTTTGTTCCACCATTTGCCTTAAAAGCATGGCCTTGCCTTTATATTAGAAGGCAACAAAAATGTGAATGGGAATGCAGATAATATAGTCGAGAAAAGAAAATATATTCGAAAAAGTCACACCAGCAATTGCCACGCTACGATCTTGCATGCATGTTACTTCTCATTGTAAGGTACAATTAACATCGGAGTCTAGAAATATTGCGAACTTGGCGAGTGGAATGGTTTGAGACGTGTTTCTAGCCGATCGAAAGCTAAAACAAACGCTACCCAGAAGCAGGTATCGTTTCTTCTAGTTTTAGTGTCTGCATTAACGAAGCGCTTATGTTTTTTTCTCGAACGTAGGCAATGATCCTTTACACTGATGTATAAAGCGGCAAAATGTATTACGATATTCTGTAGTTAGCGAAGGCGCCGGGGGTAACTGCAGGAAACCACTACGCTCCAAGCGGATAAGTGTTTCGTTGCAAGTTTGCCTAGAACAGACTGCGACATGAACAGTTATATTACTCTTCGCAGCGAGTACTCGGTACGCTTTCGAGAGTAACTTTCTCAAAAACGGCGGAAGTGATGTGAACAGTTTCTAAAACTAAAGCGGGCATTTACAAGTAAACTGACAGAAGTACGAGCTTTGTACGTGTACAATGCCAAACAAGAGCTGAATTTAGGGCTGCTGATGAACGATAGTTGATTCTCTATATAATAGCCCCCGATAACCATAGATAATTAGAATGCTAATATGAATTACGTCAACTTATATCAGTAAAAGACAACCTCACGGCACAAAAAACACGAGGATCAAATGATCATCGGATGTGTTTCATGGCCGCTCTTAGTTTAGTAGTCTAGGAGTCTAGTACCCTGCTATTCTCTAAATGCTATTTCGAGTAATTAGCATGTTTCTGGCGCACTTATAAAATTCACGTCGAGTAATTACAAAAGCAGCACGCTTGTACAGAAGTCCGAACGGCATTTATGATACGCGTACTAAGCATCGGCTTGTGCGTGTGTCTCGTATTATGAAAAGTACGGGATATACGACAACCCAGTCTCGGATGCCCATCACTGCGGTATTTATTAAGCCTCGTGTACAAATAAAATATGAAGAGGGAGCACGAATCATACGCCGCTCCGCAGAAGTACTGTGCAGACACGCACAATGGCGTGCCGAAACTCTGCCGCTCCTCGAGGAGCTTTATTGCCTCTGCTGTTGAAGGCGCCTTGGGTGTTCCATAATCTTTTTATAGGACAACTCATTCTACGCAAGTGCTCTAACCGCGAGCGCAAAACACCAAGGTTTGGGAGCGAACACCCCTTCCATCCCCAGATTTTCCCTCTACGAAAGACAAAGATAACGGACGCCCTCACTTGTGAGCGAACTTGATCGTGCCTTTCCTTATGTAGAAGGACGAGATGAAGGGATAGAAAGAAGAATGAAATGAGGTCCAGGGGCGTCTAGCTTTAGTAGGTTCTTCATATAGCGTCGACGTTCTCAGTGAAGGCTCTAGCGAGCGGCGTGGAGGCAAAGACCGAAAAGCGAGCGAACTGCGTCGTCTCCTCTCTGGTCTGCGGTGTGCCCAGAAGAAGAGGAAGAGAGGGAAAAAAGCGCGAAGGAGGGGCTGAGGAGGTGCCGCCACTAGCCGTACGTGGATTGTATGGCAATCGCTGCTGCTGCCTCTGTCCACGGGCACGAACGATGAGCGTCTGACCAGACTTCCTACTGCTGACCGGCCGCAAATTCGCGAAAAGCGGTTGCCGCTAAGGACGGGAAATTTACCCGCGACCGCGGGACGAACACCTAACTTTTTTAAAAACTTTTGTTGTTGTTTGTCTTTTTACATATCCCTCATCCTTTTCCCTTCGCACCAGGCTCACTGGCTTTGCAAGGCAGGAAGCGAAGCACATATAGAGGAGGAGGAGGCGTACGAACGGATAGAAGTAAAGGGGAAGGAACTCCTACTGCTGACGCATTGAAAGGAAATAGGGAGATCTTTAGAGAGGTGCGAAAGGCAGGAATGGAGATGAAAGAAAAGAAGAAATGAATTAAAGGAGTTAGGGAGTAGGGGGAAGGGGCGGACAAGTATAGGGCATGCCTCCGTATTTAAGCCCTCGCAACAAACACCTGTTGCCAGCATCAATATTAGGCAGGAAGTACAACTGACAGGGAATGAAAGGAAAGAACTGGCTGGCGTCGGAAGGTGACAGCTAGATAGAAAAGAGAAAATCATGAGAGAAGAATAAGCGCAGAACACGTAGCAGAACAAGCTCGCGTGACGCTACTGGGTGCCGAGATGATTTTGCAGTTTCCGCCAGGTGGATACCAGCAGCAGCAACAGCGAGTTACCAAGGGCATATATCTATGTCACCGAGGACGCAGGACAAAGAAAAGTCAAAGTATTGATAAAGTGCAAGAGGAAGAGATGAGAAGCTTCCGATTCCTCATGCCTTCCGCCCGAGTGACAGACACCGGATAGCCTTATTGGTGCCCACTTCGTGCTGGCGAACGTGTGCGTGAGCAGAATCTAGAAGGGAAGAATAAAGAAAACAACTAAACAGAAGCCTTTGCAGAGCTCTCCGCCAGCGGTCCCTGAGAAAGGTGCCGCTCTATTTGTATAGTCGCTGTAGTCTCTTTCGTCTGTCTCTTTTCTGCTGCTCCAGATAGAAAGCTGGGTACTCAGTCGGCTTACCTTCCACACAAGCCGCGAGCTGGCCTGCGCCGTTCTCACTCCGTCTTTTGTTTCGACTTCTGTCTTGTTGGAGGAAACTAAGGATGGAGCGTGAGGACATCTGAGGGACTTGCGCCTCCTGCGCGCTTCGTTTTCCCTACTTGCGGCTGTGCGTTGGTTCGCTCGTCTAAGTGCAGAAGGCATCACACAGCACGTTCAAGGTTACGCGCTCTCCGTCGGCAATAAGTGAGATTTTCTCTACGGCGCGTGCGGGCCAATTCCAAATGTGCGCCGCTTTTTGTGACCGCCGTGCGAAGTCAACAGACAAGTATGCGACAATATTAACCATCTGCCACGCCTTCTAAAAGCAGTAATTTATTCATGGAGAAAATTTGGTGTCCGTCTTCCCCAAGTGCGCCGATACTCATAAAAAAGTTACGAAAAAAATTGTTGACAGCTTTTGGGCAACATCGAGAATGTACCAACTAATTAAAACGAACGCCGTATGCGGCGTGGAAGGACACCCACGACGTAATCAAATGCATGCTGCTTCTCCATAAGAACATTCTGGCATAAGAAAAATTTAGTCGTGAAGCGGTAATTTACAAAGTAAAGACGAAAAAGCGAGCGAGTAGAAAGCGAAAACAGAACATAACAACTAACGCGAAGGAATGAGCCAGCGGTAAGACAGGCCTCGGGAGGGATATAAAATGGAGTCCTGCGTGGTGAATTAAACTGTCCCACTCGTAACGAGTCTGTAATGAAATAAGAAGCGAGTCGCCACAAGGTTCAAACGTCTCAACTTTACAAGGGGCGCACTGCGAGGGAACAAAAAATAAAGGGATTCGAGTGAAAGTGAGCCAAAGAAGGTCGACGTTATTGAAAATGGAGGGAAGAAGGACACAGGAGGGGACCCGAAGCAGCAGTCCCTCGACGCTCCTGCAGCGCTCGCAGCGGACGCTAAGTGTGAGCATATGGAGTGCCCCCACTTGCCACGCGGTTCACTGAGCCGGGCGGTAATTTGATCAGCGTCCTGCAAGCTCCTCGTGGTTTTGTCTGGGCTCCAGCAAATGGGGCTCGCACCGTGCACCAGTGTGCCCCTCAGGGCGCGGCCTTGCTGAATTTTAGGATAGGCGGGAAAGGAGATGGGGAAAGGGAAATGATATTTCATTAGTTCTTGCGCACTGGCGGACTGGAGAAGAGAAGTCATGTGACCCCTCTAAATAAATGAGCTTCCTTCAGCACCTCAGCAAGGGGAGCTAGCTGTAACAGTGGCGTATGAGCGTGATATCAGAAGACTCTATTCAAAAAGAAATTGGGAAAGAAAGGAAAGACTGACGCCTGTACTCATTTTTATTTTGCACTCTGCCATTAGAATTTAAAGTGAAACCTCAAGAAGTGATTACCGCTGATTGCTTCAATATCCTCTTAAATGTGTGTATTTGTGTGTGCGGTGAAGAGTTCCTCTTCATTTCGCCAATAATAAGTCACGAGTTAGCTAGATGGAGGTTCTTTCCTCGCTGACTTCAACGCTTAATTCAACGCTTAATTATCTACTGTTTATACCAATTTCCCACGCCTGTTCCCTGTCCGCAGAAGGGTTCGAAGTAAAAATGAGCACCAACTTCCAATGCGCTTCCTTCTCGCTTCACCAGCTAATGCGGCATTCGGGCCTTCCATAGCGCTCATAAATAAAAAAAGAGCTTAAATGAAATTGCATTCGCTTCGTATCTCTATGTGAGCTAAATTTGCATATAGAAACAGAAATGTGTGAGTGATGTAAATCTTTGAAATTCATTCCGTGTCTGTCGAAAGCGGAGGTCTAACTTGCTTGAAGCATAGCACGTGTTTATTAGTTAAACGGCATGGCGCAAGCGAACCCCCCCTCCCCCTTAAAAAAAACGGCGAATCTTCAGATCCGCCGTCAATATTTATTCTTCTTTGGCCAGTCATCACGACATCTCACCCGCAATCTGAAAACATGACGTCGCTTCTCGCATCGACAGCAATAGACAAGCAATGGCCCAACCTCTTACCGTCGACGCCAATGCTCTTGGCAGGCGTCAACATGACCCTGCTTTACGAGCGCGGGGTCATAACCGCAGGAGTTGACATACGTGACGGCATTTTCATTGTGAGCCCGCTAAGAAGCAAACAATACGATGACTGGCCGACTCAGGCTGCCGAGGAGAGGGCTCACTACACATTACACAGCGACTTAATAGGTATTTGGCTCAACGGTTGAACTCTGCAAGCTCATTCGTCCTCTGCAGAGCTCTCGTTCGCATCGGAATAAGTGAGCATTGCCTTCTCTACTGACTGGCAGATATAATCTGATTAAAACCTTAATGACCAGTGAAGAACCAAATAAGAGCAATTAAAGCTGCATGAAATTTGAGTTTTATTTTACTGAAATTTTCGGTAAATACAGTTTTCCTGTGAAACCGAGACAAAAGGTGTCACACGCGTCACCTAACTGGGTGCTTCGCACCAAAGTTGACGAGTGCACCGCAGCAAGTAAGCAGGCACGAAGCAGCATGAAGTGTTGGTTACATATCAAGGATGTGATTAATATGCATGCAATAGCCAGAAGCAACAACATGTGAAAGCGACCATTTGCATAACATTAGAACAGATTTTTAGCACAGTAAAGGCAATTAATCAATTTGGAACAGAAGATAAATAATTACATATGTTTCGTAAGTATAGTTTAGCTTTTTCCTGAAGGTGAACAAGGAGGATGATTGATCTCTTGTATCCACTATATCAAGGTAACAGTTTAAATGATCGAAAATTTGCCGTTCAATTAACTGCATTTCATACATGGTTCTTATCAATCAGCCCTCCGTGTCTCCATGCCCCCATCCTCGCAGTAACGGTTGCTGAGAAAACAACCATACAAAGCGAACAACTAACGAGACCTGTAAGGAATAAGTCCACATAATTAACGGTGATCATCGTTTTCCTGGGTTTAAGACCTATCCTTACACCTTTTCGTTTCAACCCTCTGTATGCTCTGTACAATTTCAGCTGAACCGGAGCCACAACGCGCGTTTTTGCAGTTTTTGCTCTGCAGATTTGCGGTGAGCGTATCTTAGAAGGAGACCAGCATCGGCGGCAGCAAGCTCTGTGCGCAGCACTAAAGATTCCCTCCGGGCCCTCCACCCTTCATTGCTTCTCGTCGCCAGCTCCAGACGGCGCCACGGCGCAGTTTCATTTCAGACAGAACGGCGATATAGAGCAAACACACGAGGACACAGCTTCTGCTTGCGCCTTCCATTTCCACTCGTTGTTGCGTGCTCCTCTTGTCTCTCGATGCGGCGCCTCTTGCGATCTCTGCTTTTTCTCCCGCTTATTACAGCGCACTCATGCCGCCTACCTAAGCAAGCAGCGCAACCAGCGGCACCGAGTCTAGGCGGGTTATAAAATGAAGAAAGAAAGAAATAAATCTGTAAGGGAAGGGAGACGGAGTCGTTCGTTACAAACTGCAATGAAGACAGAAGAGAAAAAAAACTAGAAGGCAGTATACAAGCGCCTTTCTTTATCGTGGAAATCAGGATTCTGAACGCTGTTAGAGTCAATTCGGCTCTTTTCATTTTGCATTGCCATCACCCTTTTTGCTCAGTGGAACCTCGCCCTCTCGTTCGCATTCTCTTTACTTTTGGGCTTCACCTAGCGTAATCGATAACCTCAGTAGTGCCTCGGCGCAAATTTATAGACGAGCGTGCAAAAGCATTCCATTGGGGATAGAGGAATGGGCTAGGCAACCTGACACAGGCTGACATTTGCAGCTTGAAAAAACGGAAGAAGAAAGGTGGGGATGCCGCGTTTGCGAATGAAGATAAGAAAGTTCTTCTTGCTTGCGGGGATAGGGCTGCACTATCTCACACCTCGTGGCCATGTCAGTGCAACCTGAAAGTGTACTTAAAATGAAGACTCCACTCGCTGTAGCTCTTCTCTGCCCAAGTTTCCTTTTTACCAATAAATGTTTCTAACTACTACTACTGCTTCAACATAATTTCCACGATGGAGCAGTGGGAGGTGTCCTTGACCAGCGCGGTCCTGGAAGATCAGTTCACCTTTATAGAAAGAGCCTGGGCGGCTGTCTCCGTGGGGGCCTTAGACCAGAAGGAAAAAGTCTGTATTCAGAAGGAAAAAGTCTGTATTCAACCACACTGCTCCCATTGAGCAGATTTTTCGAATAAGTTTTCTTCTCGCTTCCGGGTCCACGCGAGAGAGCATGTGTTAGTGTTTTCCTGCGGAGGGTGAGAAATAAACAATCAAGGTTCTCTGCAGGACAGAGGGAGGAGAAAACCGCAATGGTCTGACAGGAAAAAACTGAAAGTAGGGCGTCTATTCGGGATGACGACTCAGAATAAAATTCGCTGGAGGGGAGAAAAAGTGGTAACGCTGCTTAAATACATTCTAACACGGGATCGAAATCGCGATACGTAACTCGAGCATTTCAGAAAGAATCCGGTGAGTTCGCGAAATGAACAAGATGAAGCGTTAAAAAAGCACTGTCTTGATTACAGATTTCTTTCGTAATATCTGGGAGAGCCTCGCATGTCGCCAGCCGGAACGAGGAGTAGTAGAAGCAGAGGAAAAGAAGGAAGAATTAGCCGTGTCAGTGCATACGCGCTGTTTGATCCGCATTTTAACGTTCTCGAAGCTTTATGGAGAAACATAAAAGAAAGAGAATGATTGGGTGCGGGAATGAAAAAGGAGGGCTGCGAAAAAAAAAACACCGGAAGAATAACAGTGCGCTCCAACCGCTATACGTTGATCATCAAGCGCGCTCTGATTACCTCTTCGATTATTACGCTTTCCTATGTTTCGCCGCGGTTCTTCCTTTCGTGATCTGATTGATTCCGCGATTGGCTTATTCAGTGCTACGTCATTTTATAGCTCCTTTTGTCGCCATCGCAATGCTGGTTTAGTGGAGAAGGTTGGGTTATGAGGGCGCACGCCTGTCGAAAAAAAAATGGAATAAACGGAGTGGGAAGGAGGAAAAAAGTACTTCCTGAGAAGAGTAGGAAAGGCAGAAAAAATGAAGGAATGAAAGGCCGGGGAAGAAGAGGACGAGCCGTCGTTGCGTTCGATTTCCCCCGTACAGAGCCCGCAGCCTTTGTTATATGCTCTACATGTAATCTACGTTTCTCCGCCTCTTCAAAACTGCTCCGAGACGGGCCACCGCGCTTCGCCGTCGCTGGGCTTGGGACGTCAATATCCTGCTTAAGATTTCAGATTTTCGAAATGAGCCCTCGTCTGCGGCAGACGCCTATCTCCGGCTGCCGTGAGCGAAACTGCTTCCCCTCCATCATTCTTTTTGTCCTAACCCTACGTAAAGGCGGGTGAGGAGCTTACTATTTGATTCCAGTGTTGTTCTATTTATTCGTTAGAAGGGAAAGGCCTAGTTTGGTTTCTGTAAAAAAAATATACATATTACTCCCCATTCGAAGGACTCTTTCACGATTGAGACCTGAAGCCAAAAAACATAACGATTCTGGATCCTCTGATGGTATTACATTCCTAAAGCCTGTCAAGGTGAATGAGAAATGTAGCTCAGGCCGTGCAGCCTGACAACGATTGGTCCAAAGATATAGTTTAAAAATTTTTGTTTTATCCGCTTGCTTAATCCGTTCCCTACCGAGTCATCTAATATTTAGCCACACACGCGCTCTTCAAAATATTTCAAATCAAGGACCCCTGAGGGAAATGAGAATTGGTGTTGTTCGCCGAAAATATAACAGAGGTGTATATTTTTTTCAGCGTGGCAGGTCAGCGTGACAGGCAGGCCTAGCGATGCGTGGCAACTCCGCAGAGAAGTTAGAAAATAATGCTGCCACTAAAGCTGGTTTGTTTTCCAAATCTGTAGTCATCTTCGTAGAAGGCTGTTCTACAAAGCCTTAGTGTGTACGAACCGGAACGAAAGGAATATTGATATATCGTAATCAAAGAAACTGGTTTGGGCCCCCCATATATGTACTGGCTTGCGAATTTTCCAAATACTGCTGTTGACTTCATGCTATCAATGCGCATAGATGCTCTCCTGCAAAATGTGGCTATTGATTCTGCTCAATAACTTCACGACTAGACATCACAATAACTTCAACAATAACTTCAACAAATTAAACTGCGACTAAGCTTTTGCCGCAGCTCAGAACGTGTCCCCGTGTGTTGAGATTCAATGGGTGCAGTGGCCTTCATGTGTTTCTGCACATCAGCGCTTGTTCACTCTCTCTGAAATCATTCAGTGATGTGAAGGCGAAAGAACTCAGACCAGTCAATTAGCAGATGAACATGAATGCAAGAATGGTTCGCGATTGGCTAGCGTCTTGCTCTTCGTGTCGTTGACAGTCATGAATGGACAGCTCACGAAGTAAAGCCATTCACGCAAAATATAGCAGTTAGAGATGCGCGTAGCGTTTTGTTGTCGTTCCCTGAATATTTGACCCCGGCCGTGGTTTCTCAACGCTTCACGATGTTAGTGGGACAGACCGCGTGGACAAGACAGGGAGACAGTAGGTTCCATGACGGCACGAGTACAACAAGGACACAAAAAGGGTGCCGATAATTCCGTGATAAGCGTGACACAAGCACATCTTGCCAGGCTGTCGGGTTCTGACGGGTGTGGTGGGGCCCTGTTCGGTATGATAAATTTAAAGACATGCACACGATAACTTTCAGATAAGGAAGGGAAATCATAAAGGGTAAAAAAGTACGAGCATTGATGAAGGCAGATGCGACAGTCTTTTGCGAGGCAACGAGATAAATGTATGCGTGCAATCTAACCAGAGAGAAATGGTGTTTTGCGCAAATTCATGCGCTCTGAAAAAAAAAAATCTTACGTCGCGGGGTCAGGGGGAACAGATAACATGGCAGTATTTTGCGTGAGGTGGCGGCCTGTAACCAGAACTAAGTAGTACAAGCCCGCTCTACTTGGAGCAAAAGAAAGTTCAAGAGAATCTTGTAAAGGAAGAAAATAAGAAATCGTCTGTCCGATAACGCGACGCCATGCCTTCCCTTTCATATACAGGCGTGCGCCAACTAATGAAAGGAATCATCGTTGCGAGACCAACTTTGCTTTAGCGCAGAAACAAGTGACTTGCACTATTTACTTGTACACTTTGACTTTTACAACCTAGGCAAAAGAAGTCAGCATAAAAAAGCGAACAGATGAGGAAAAAGCCTTGTTTTGTTTTCTTTGTGCAGTTTGGTGCTGGTTTATATGCGGCCATATCCATCAGCAAACAAAATCAAAAAAGCTGCTGGCGAGCGACTTGGTTTCCATGAAGTATTATGCGATCAGTGTTCTTTTTTTTTTCCACTCTTAGTTCCTACTAGAGTTCTCCTTCACAAATCCTGTGAGAAGACATTTGCACATCCGGCAAGCGGCAAGTTAGCCATACCAAACAAGGAGCACATTTTGAAAAGACGCCATGAAAGACGCTAATTACCTCTATGTACATGTGCAATATAAATACAGCGGTGGTGGCGAGACAAATAAATTAAATTAACGGTGCTTCACGGGACGTGTCTTATTTTATGTCCTTAGTTTCTTTTCTAATGTGTTCGGGTGTGGGCACATGTGATCTCCTCTGCTTGCAGACAAAAGGAATGTAAAATAACAGCCTACGCACGCATTCTGTTCGCAGGAGCTAAATGTCTTTTATTTTTCCCCAGTCCGTTAAGGTGTGGACTTTTGTGTTTATCAGACAACAGAAATGATAAATAACAGAGGCTACACATGGAGTTCTCACTACGCACCAGTCAAACGAGGGAGATAATTACGTTTTTTTCATGCAAATGAGAATCTAATTGGTTTAAACACCTCGTATCGATGGCTGATATCAACCGCGCGCAGGCGACACTTTCCTCCCTCGTCGCCTGACAACGAGATCGCTTCTTTTAATGGCTTCATAGCCGGAGTCTCTAGCGCGCAGCTGATATAGCAGCGTCTTCCGCTTCTCTGCACCATCCTCGCTGAAAAAAATCACGGAAAACTGGCTCTGACGGTGGTCTCAAACGAGAAACTAATAGCCTTCCGACGATCATAAAAGCTGCAGTTCAAGCGATGTAAGCGCACGAGAGGATTCCAAATATGTAAAAATAATAAAAATGATATATAAGAAGGAAATAGTGTTTCCTAGCTGGCATGTGGTGATAACGTAGACGTTTTTGTTTGGCGAGTTGAAGAAACTGAAGATCGTAAAAAAACTGAGGCGTATAAAATGAAAGTTCCAGCGCAAAAAGCGGGTTAGAAAGCTTGTTTCGGGGACAACCGCCCAGGAGACGTGGTTTAGTTTACTTGGAGAAAGAGGAGTTAAGGGAAGTTTAGCCGGAACAGTGTTCCGGTTGTTCTCCATTCACCGGAGCCAAGTGAAGAAGGGATGTGAGAAGGAAGGAGAAGGCAGATACAAATAGAAACGGCGTCACTTAACGAGGAGTGTGCGGCGATGGGACCGCCTGCCCCGCACGCTCGACATCTCCAAGGGCCAGTACTGCGAGTGGCATGCCTTCAGGGATGGCGATCGATGAGCTCACCACGTGACCATTTATTCACTACTTGCAGAAATAGCAACAACATGTTATGCGTCTGGGTACACTTAAGCACGCACGAGCACGCACGCAGCTCACACGTACGTGAGCATAACGCATTGCAGTTGCATACGCATAGGCACCAAAACTCATTTTAAAAAAGATTGAAAAGCTTCATGGCATTTAATATCACACTTTTCTTGAAAAGCTGATGCAAATTAGCGCGAATTATGACCAACTGTTAATTACCGACACAGCTGTCAAATACCAAAGACGGGTGAGGGACTCCGAAAAAGAAACACCAGCATGACACAGATACACACTGTATGCCTGCTTCATTAGTTGCACAAGCGCAAATTGACACCGAGAATTGTCATCACTGGCGCTTCCTCGGCAGTCATATTTGTTGCCCGAGAGTCAGGGTCAGGGTTCATTCACTTATTTATTTATACTAGAAGATCGCTAACTGTACAGCGTCATCGTAAGATCAGCTCGTGCTGAGTAGGCATCTGATTGAGCTAAGAAATTGAAAATGCCGGAAGGTAAGCTTTTTCTGTCATGGTTAATATGACAGCGTAGGCTGGACGTAGAGCACTTGCGCTGCAGTCGGTTTCACGCACGTATGAACTAGTTTAACGCCTCAGTCACTATGTACTTGTTTCCACTCATTTGGCGCAGCGCGAAGTGTTGAAACCTGCACAGTTGAGCAGACGAAAGATGTACGGCACTCTGCGTACTACGGGTCTCAAGGCATCGCACTGCGTACTCATAGGAAGCCTTGCATCATTTACATTATTTTAGTTACATTTTGCGCAAAAACGCGCTACGAAGCAGAGTTGAGTCTAGGTCGCGTTGGGTTTGCAATGATGCAGTGAAATCAGCGATGCTGCATCACGAATAAATTAGTAGAATACGCGAAGACTCACAAAGCGTCTGAAATGATGCAGACAAGCAAGGCGAGAGTGTCGAAACCGTAAGTAGTGGAAGCAGGCGACTTTCCCAGACCCTCTGCGTGAATCCGGAAACGCGCCTCACTCATTAAACGCTTCCACCTTGCAGCTAGGAAGGTAGATGAGGTTACTGGCAGCTGCGGTAGTGATATTCTTCTGGGTTCTTTCTTTATATGCAGGAATAAAATTATCCTCAGATAAAAAAATAACTGCAATTGCTTTCTTCCGCCTAGGCTGGCATTTTGAGAATATACTATCGCTTTAAACGAGTAAGCCTGAGAAAGTACACAAGCGCTAGTGAAAAGTTCGTGCATTTTTTTTCTGTATTGAGTTCAGTTATGTATGCGATCATTCAGCTCAGGTACAATATACTTTCTTTGTCAAAACTTTAAAGCCTTGTTTCAGGGCCATGCTATGTCTCGTTATGCATCAGCAGCTTTTCAAATCTCTTGAACGTGAGAGAAACTATTGTTCCCACTCTACCAAAGGTCATGACCACCATGGATGCTACTAGAGCTCCACTACACGAATTCTTAGAAGAAAACCCCTTGAGCTCGTTACTTTTGATAGAGCATGCACTTAAGTTTTAAAGGAGGCACTAGAACAAATTCATCCCTAGAGGAGGAGGAGGACGAGGCGGAAAGAAGGGAGGTTAACCAGACGAATAGCCGGTTTGCTACCCTGCAGATTTTCTTTAAGGGCGCATGGCGCGAACGCCGAGCCCCTACTATCGTCATCTAATGTACTATGCCCCATGTACGTCCGTCTAGGCGTAGGAAGATGGCTTATTGGAGAAAACCACGACTCTTTACTAGTACTATAGGGTATGCCGTGAACCCAATGTGTCAAGATAGTGTGACCGCATGTTGTCCGCAAAGCGTGAAGGAGAAAATTCGAGCGCAGTTTTGACTCACTAAAACACAGTGCTAAGGCCTTACCTGCATTTATGTTTTCATAAAATCTGTGCAGTAACATGGTTCAACCATTCGCATTCGCCTCTTCTCTGTTGATCCTGCGCAGTTAACCGACTTTCGTAAGATCATACGAAAGACATTACGAAATGGTGCTGCAATGCGCAGGTACGCATGTAGTTGTGAAAGGATGCCATTACACAGAACGACTGTCTCGGTCGTCCGACAGAGGTCAGGATGGACGTAAACGAGTGTGCAAACAAGGGCGGAGTTAGAGGCGAACGATCTGTTGGCATTTTTGTCTCTTAATTTTCTCCAGAGGCGAGGAAAAGAGACACCGTGTCTTCTGGTGACCTTGCAAGGGTGCCTCTTTGATGGCTGCACGACAGATTGGGGCAGACGGTCTCCTGCCGTGAGCAAATCGCGATGCGAAATCAGCAGCAAATCTACGCGCATGTTGCAACATCGCTGCACTTGCACTGTACTTATTACAACACGCAGCCGCTTTCTAAGCTGCAGCATTGGTTTCGTGCCATAAGGTTAGTGAACCGTGCTACACTGTCAAGCTTTGAATGGTGATTTATGCACGGATAAGCAATGCATTGGCGCATTCTCATTTCCCATTTGGCTCTTGTTTGCCCTTTCAATGCGGTAACATTAGAAGACTAATCGAGAGACTAAAGCGTGCCGTTGGAAGCTAAATTCGCTGATTGGTTGGAAGGACGTGACGTCACCCGATGGGAGAGTTCTCGTTGACTGGAGGAAAGTGACGTCACCAGAGCAGAAGCGATTTCACTTCTGGTAAAAGCATAAACAGCTGCTATTGCTATCGGGGAGCCAACATACAATGGATCTAGGTGTCCCTGTGGATTTCTTTGGCTCTATCTCCGAGCCACCAGCTTAACCTCACGTCCAGCAGAATCTCTGTTGCTTGGACTTGCCGGCCAAGTGCGGCAAGAATTCATGAATGAACCATTGAAAATTCATGAGTGAAACCATCGAAACCAGAGAGAAAGTGCAGGGAGCCTCCCGATTAAACCCAACGTGCGCGTAAATGAGCCTCACGTAGGTCGCTGTTTCTCATCGTGCCTGTAAGCGATTGCGGCTGTTTGTGTATGCATGCATCCTTTGTGTGCTGCGTTTTTTAAAATTGTTTTTAGCGTTTCGTACCTTCCGTGCTTTCACGTTTTCACTTGCTTGGCCGCAGAGCGGTAATGATCTATGCAGAATAAGGCTATGTTTCTTGGAGTGGATTCCAAGAGAAGGCAAGCGCAGCAGGGGGCGGCAGAAAGTTAGGTGGGCGGATGAGATTAAGAAGTTTGCGGCCATACGGTGGCCGGAGCTGGCAAAGGCGACGGTTAATTGGAGAGACATGGGAGAGGTCTTTGCCCTGCAGTGGCTGCAGTCAGGATGATGATGATGATGATGTTTTTATGCCATGCAAGCATACAGTTCAATGCGCAAACACCAAGAAGCCTAGCACTATGGAGGATTCTATAGGCTACATGTATCTTTATCTTACGTTTAGCATCTCGTATGCCCATTAGAAAACAACTGAGTTATAAATAATCTTATAGGATACTCCTTTCAAAGCGACCGGACTGCCTTTCCACGTTAATGATAATGATGATGATGATGAGCAAGTTTCTGGCACGCTCAGTGAGCGCTCACGCGTTTGAGCGCAGGCATCGCTACAGACTTGGCACTCGCAGCTGTGCTAGCGCGGCGATCGATAGGTTTAAATGACAGCATTTTGATTCGTCTTTATTAGTGGTTTGACTGGCTGGTAAAAGCTTTGCACACAGCGCCGCTTTGATGCCGATTCTACCGATGCGCGAGAAAATGGTTTGACTTGTGCACCGTGCACTAACGGCTTCGTGAACCGCGTAGAAGCCCGACTAGGCTGAGATGCATTGTAAACGAAGGCTGGCAATGAAAAACAGAGGCTTTTAAAACACGAAACTAATATGGCTTTGGAGTACGCGCACATGTAATGTATGCTTGGATGTGTTGACATAATCTAAGTGATTACAGCTGGACGCAGTGTTCTTGCTTATGCTTATTGGTTATATTGCGACTTCCAAGCAAAACTGACAATTGGTTGCAAACGAAAAGAGAGAAAAAAGCAAAATAAGTCGAAGGAGGGTGATGTTGAAATATATCCCATTGGAACAAGCAGACTGCAGATTGCTTCCTTGTTTATGCAACACTTGTGTACTCAGCCACCTTTCTTGTCTTCTTTCCGCGCCGTGTCCTCAATCCTTCGCAAAGTGTCTTTTGCAGGGCGGTATCCATTCAGTGTTGTATTTGCGTCACCCTGTAAGATTGTCACCGTCTACGCCAGACGATGTCACTGAGGAATGCTTGGTCGGCGTATTCACTAAGATGCAACAGAAAGGCTGTCACTCTCGCTCCTTTTCTCTTGTGATACAGTAACACCGAGGACACCAACGGTTTCCGACAGGCTGAGAAAGCCTTCCGTGAACATCTCTTTTGGAACGCCCATGCTAGCGCTACAAAAGTTGAAAAGCGCTTGTTGGCGCATAAATTTGTCCGCGGAAAAGCTGCATGCGAGCTTTTTGGTCGGTACTGCAGAAAAATAAATGCGAAAGAAAGAGAACAGCAAAAGCCAGGAAGGAGGAAATGCTGCGGATTCTTTTTTCTTTCGGTAAATTTTTGATATCGCATTACGGTGTTCAACCGGGCTGCTGTGACAGCCCGGGCTCAGCTCATCCCGTGACCCGTGACCGGGTGATTGCTGTTCTCATTCGATAGACAGTGGGAAGGGGGGGGGGGTGTAGATCGTGGTGCCTGCCAGGCGAGAGCGTACGCCCATAGATCGGGCAGTGTCCGCCCGAACCGTGTTCACTTACGAAGCACTCATGGCACTTACCCTCGTAATCGTCCTCTGCCTTGTCCATTGCCGTTAATTTTTCAGTCTGATTGTGCCTCGCGTTCATTCCGCACTTTCATAGTTTGGACAGGTGGCAGGAGGAAACAATATGGGCAGCCCTGGTACGCTGAGTGAAAATACGCAAGCGGAGACTGTTAGGGTGGAAGTTGACTGTTACCAACGGAAGCCATCCTCACCGCTAAATGTTAGCGCGGTGCCATGTCAAGGCACCGGGAGTGACTAGTGAGCAGTCTTCGTGTCACAGCGGCCTAGCGGGCTGACTTGAGAAATAGCGATGCAGGCTGCGTAGGAAAACCACAATGGTTTCTGATATATGTGTTGAGAAAGCTACTAGCGGATCGTGAAGTGACCTTCAGCAGAGAGTATTTTGTTGATGCTTCCCTGGTTTTTCAGAGCATGGCCGACTTGCGAACCAATACTGATATCTCCAATAACAACTGTTTTCTCATTACTAGGAGACAATGCCAATAAAATAGGATACAAATATTCAAAAAAGCAGCGCGCTTTCCCCGCTGGAGATGTGTTCAAGTATCACAATCGCATCGTTACTTATCCAAGTCATTGTTTCATAATCATTACAACTGTAGGATATTCCTATAGCAGACATTACAGCCCCATCCTAACATGTATAGAGACGCAACCACTTTTTTCTCGTGTGTAAATAAACCAAAATGAGCAAACCGTCGAAAACATGGACGTCAAATTCATTATCAATCCAGGTCTCCGTAAAGCACAAAAAATATTGGCGGTGGTTTAGCTCTGGTTAAACCTGGAGTGACGCGATAGCTACAGCTGGCTGAGTGGAACTCGGTCAGTTGACCAGCCACGTGACGAACCACGCCACCCTGTGGCTGCGCCACCACGCTGTCACGTGGTTGGTCACGTGGTGCGGAGCAGCTGCCGGCGGCGCGGCGCCGTGGCTGATCCCACAGGGTGGCGGCGCCGCCACGCTGAAGGCTCGAAATGCTACCGTAATGTAGCGTAGCTATCGCTACAAAAATGGAGGGGACACTTAAGCTCTGCCTTAGGAATATGCCACGATAGCTAATGGGTTAATGCCCACATATGCAAAATTGGTCTTTCTGTACTTGACGCTCATAGATCCCTGGGAGTCCTCTTTCAACTCCTGGCGCAGTGGTGCAGCGGTTAGGCGATGCTCCACTACCGTGGCTTGACAGGTGCTGCCACCAGTGGTACTTGTGGAATTCAGGTTGCTTTTCCCGAGTAACCTCGCGCGACCAATGATTAATTTAACCGCCACCGACCCCGGTGCCCAGTTTGCTCGCAAGTCGGTGGTCAGGTTATGACGACACCACAAAGTTAGGTAGCCTCGATGGCCCACCGGCCTCCTGGGTTGCTTCTCTGGGAATTTTTCGCGGGTTTTTCGCTCACGGTCAAGCAAGCCGACGCCAGCGACCACGGCACCGGATTTTCTGCGACACGAGCTCCTTAACGCTCTCGCGTGAATATCTAATGGCTTCGATGTCAACCCTATATGAGAGCCTTCTCCCAATAGTATCCATTACAGAGCCGTCAAGAATATTAGCCTGTGTTAGGACTCGTGAAGCTACCTACTTTGCTTGCAGAGCCCCAGGGGAGCCAACGACCCCGGAGGCCCGGAGCCACTGAGGGAAACGTTGCATAACCTCAAGGATGCGCTTTTAGCTTAGGTTGGTTTTCTTGATATTTCATTTAGGCTCTTTAACGTGCACCAGACTTTCTTCAGGTGGCGAACACCGGCCCCTGCACTGGAGCGCTAGTTTTCACTAGATTGGCTACCACGTTTGATTTGTCAGCGCCATCGCTGCATTCCAGCTACATGGTGCAAGACGAAGAAGCTTTGAGAGGCTGTCTAAAATAAACTTGTCGATAGCAATAGAGAACCAATCACATGCTAACTATAGGCTGAAGTACTCAAATTATTCCTTTTTCTCCACCTTCCTCGTCTATGTTAGAACTGAAGGCATTGTACTTATGTGTGTTGTGCTGAATTCCGCGTTGCAACAATATTTAATGCAGAGATGACGCATCGTAAAAGTGGTATGTACAACACACCTTCTTTCCTTTTATTTTTCCAAGGCTTCATGCCTTATAATACCTCAGCAATTTTGAGCAAATATTATTTCTACGAGATTTTGTGCATTGGTCTTCAGATGAGTAAATGACTTCTAGTTTTCATTTAAGTGTTCTCTTATTCATTTTTTCTCTCATTTAGTGAAAATAGATGACATCTTAATGAAACTCACTTATCGCGGAACCTAGCTTCGGCTGGTCAAGGCAGGAATGTGCTGAATTCTGCATAGCGCTCCTAGATGAGGTAGAAGTTAGCGTAAAAAAATGAAAAAGAGACTAAAATAATCACAGCCTGAAGAGCAACAGTTAAGATATGACCGCAGTGACTCTAGTATCTTTCGCTGCACAGCTTCAAACCACCAGGAGCGTTGACGTATGTAGCGAAAAGAAGAAAAATTCGGGAACGATTAAAAGATATGCCCTCAAGCCTTTAAATGAGCAGTCCGGATATTCTTCCATAATACTTTTCCTCTATATATCATGGAATTCAGAACCATCCGCCATTTTGAACGCGCTTTATTTAGCCGGATGAGCGATTACTCTCATCTGACGTCAATACTCCAGGTTCTGCGCTAACGAAGCCAGAAAGACAGCGAAACACGCAGTTGACCGCGATAACCTTGTAACCTTGTGTAACCTTGCAGCAGCTGCGATTTGTTTGCCGAGATTGCAGGCCTGTCCTCACCCTGTTTAGAGCCTCATCACCTATTTCCCGTATTTCTTGTTCCAGCAATATCTCTGTCAGGAATAAACGAAAGAGTGGGGAAAAGGCATAATGTAGCAGATCACAACGCGGGTATACCTTTATTCTTCAAAGACAAAGCAACAAAGCAAAGACAGACAAAGCAATTCCTCGGCCCATGCTGAACCACGCTCCATCTGAACCATCTGAACCACGCTCGCACTCACTGGGCGGGAAAAGAAAACAGTGGGAGGGAAGTAGGCGCCCTGACGAGGTGGCAAAACTGCCTTGTGAAGAAATAATGGAGCAAGAGAGAAAGAGAGAAGAAATAAAAAATGAGCTACAAGCATTTTCTCTAAGGACGCCACGAGAATGCAGGCTTATGCACTCACTAATGCGTCGCCGCTGCCAGGATCACGCTGAAAGATAATAAAACAACGGGGCTTAGGATGCGGTCACGAAGGAAGACTGGCGCCGGCGCCCTCCCGACAACGGCTTCTTGAAAATAAAGTGTTGCGATCGAGCCAAGCGAAGGCTGTGCGGGTATTGGGGGTGGTGAAGAGGGAGCAAGATCGGTGGGTCATTTGCATCTTGAGATGAGTAAAAGGGATTATGCTCCTACCACAGCACTCTGTCTCCTTGGAGATGGCGAAAATATGAAGAGATAGCAGAAAGAAGGGGAGACAAGAGTGGCGTTGAAATAATGAAAACCACCCCCTCCGCCTTGTTCAAAAACGAAACTAAAGAAAATGCTAGCAAGGTATGAAAGCGGCGGAAAAGGACACCATTACAGCGGAGTCACCCCCCCCCCCCCTTTTTTTTCCCTCGTCCTCCCTCAGCCTCCTTCGAAAAACCCCATCGAACTGCTTTTACTTTGGCTGGGGAAGGGAATCTGGTTAGAATTCATGGGCGTGAATTGAACACGCCGGTTCAACGTGTCTGGCGGCAATTTGTCCGGTCGGAAAATGTGAAATTGAGACGGACTCTGCCGCGAGAATGAAAAAGAAATAACACGATGAGAAAATGAAGGAATAACTGAGGGAAGCTTCCCCTGTGAGCCCCTGGAAAAAAACGCGCTTCGCCGATGCCTGAGATGTTGCCACGTTTTCTTTCCATTTTTTTTTCTTTGCGCTAGTTCTCCGTCTCTATCATTCGTTCATTTGGACGGATTCCCAAACTGGCAGCGGGTGCTCTTGCCACCGCCACTGTGAGGGCAGTCTGAGTGAAGTTCGTGTGCGTATTTCCTCCACAGATCGCTCTTTCAACGCAACCGATCTTTTCCTTACTTTGTTATTCATGTTGTTCCTCACCCCTTTCGAGCATGCTTCCTTTTTAAAGCAATGGTGGCCATGTTTTGGGTTGTAGAGTTCACACAACGTGACGGTGCCCATGTGTTGTGCTGAAAACCGTGGGACCGCGCAGAAGAACAAGATACCGGGGAAATACGTGCGGAAACGTGGCTCACCCTGTATTCAAGACACATCTGCATCACCAGTTTTAATTAATTACCTTCTTGTAAATGGGCCTCTCGCTCCTTTCGCGAGAGGGCCCGGCGTGACAAGTGAGCGGTCACACACCGCAGTTGTATTTATAAACCTCCAACCCTTTCTATCATGCGGGAAGCCAGAGTTGGGCATATAAATCGTGAGCAGAGGCAAGTTGGCTGCCTAAGCACCTCCTTTATTTTTTCACCACTAGCCAAATGCTCTACCCTGCTGTGTTATTAAGCGCACAGGTTAAGCGCCATGTAAAACCGCTACCGCTCGTAACCACATTTTCTAATTGACATTTTTATCGTGATGTATGGCTCTAAGACGCGTATATAGGTATAGCCACAGGAAAAATACCCCAACTAAAATACCAGCGTAAGATAAAATACGTCTGCAAAGAGCCGAGTGCCTAGTTTCTGCTCCGCTAGGGCGACGGATGGCGGCAGCGCATCCTCGTGCCTCCCAATGAAGATAAGTCATGAGTGAGAAGAAGTTTTTGCCGACTTTGCGATCGCTCCCTTGGAGAGCAGAGGTTCTTGGTAGTTTCGCTGTCGCTGGTTCGGAAACCCACAATGTTTCGTTTCCTTCCACTCGCACTTCTTTTTCCCCATTATGCATTCCTTTCAATTAATTATTAATTAATTTCTCGGCAGCTGCCTTCAGTCCTGCACCTACGTCCCGCCAGCCGGCGCATCCTCTGCCGCTTGCCTCACCAGAGGGACTTGATCTCCATCCTCTATTTTCATGCTGCAGATGCTTCCGGATACGTCTCCCTCTCTGCGGTACTAATTCGCTCTGTCGTTCCTTTCGAAACCTCTCCTTCCCTTCTCATTGTGCGACTGCCTTCGATACGATGATGTGTGTGTCAGCATGAGAGCGAGGCTGAGAGAGAGAGAGAGAAAATGAGGTGAAGGAACCTGCGCGAGATCAATGAAAGGCTCACACGTGACCTGCGTTCGAAGAATCCTTCTGCGCACCTTCTTCGATTTCCAGTCTGGAGCTATCCGAACGCCTCCTTTATTTTTTTTATTTCGGTCCATTTCGGCACTGGGCTTCACTATACGCATAAATTGCAACGACCATGGCGGCAGGGTAATCTTCAACACTTCTCGCCATCTTGAATTATCAGGCCGGAGATAAGACGGCAGAAACAGAATGAGAGTTTTTCAAAGCAGCCCCCCTCACACTCCGCTTTCCTCTCTGGCACAACCTGTGATAATGGGGGCGTGAATGAACGCAGAACCACTGCGTTTGCATGGTATAACAACGTTCAGAACTTTAACACTCAGAATGCAGCACAGTCCTGAATAAAGTGGAGCATCTATGGTTCTGACTGCTAAAGGAGGCAATTCTTTTTAAAAACCTTGAATTTCTTAACTTTGCGTTTAATAAAGTTACTCCGAGGAAAGCGGCAATGGTGTATTCAACTAGCGGAAATAATTAATGTGCGACAAAGAACAAATTTTCTCTGTTCAAATCACAATTTGAACCGGATTGTCTGGCTCAAAGAACATGTGTGCTTCCGGGTTTTGTGTTGCGTTTCGATCCTTTCCTATTTCGCTCGGTAGACGAAGGCGTACCGTCTACAACCGTTTAAAGCTGGGTTTACTATATTAGGAGGCAAATTTTTTCGGCTCGCATTATTTCCTTCTACCCTGCACCCCTCTGAATTCATTCTAAATAGGGCAGTATGCGGTCTCTCTAGGCGCACAAATATAATTCGTTCATTGCTAAAGAGGAACTCGTAATGTAAGCTCTTACCAAAGGACGTCGGCCTGGTCCGCAATGTCAGTGCTTCGACGCAGAAAAATTTCACCGCCTACAAATGCTTTGATTTCTCGTTCCCAGTTAACTTCCAGTAGTTGATACATTAGAATATGGCGAGCAAGCAGTCGCTCATTTTCGGGTAAATAATGTTTGCGCAAATCTTCAAAGATACCTTCTTAGTGAACGGCAAGTTTCAACGCCGTCCTTTAAGAGCGGAGGAGGTTGGGGTGTCGCGCTGAGACGGCTTTAGGCGCAATCGATAGCCCGGCCACGCGCTCGACTGAGAGACAGCCCGTGCTCTTGCTACTTTTTGGAGCTTTTGCTGTTTCGCACGCTGCCGAAGCCAGCTGATCCGTTTCTAATGAACGTTCTTCGGACAGTGATCCCCTTAAGTGGGGATTACCCGCTATGCTTTGGGCGCCCATGCTTGTCCGAAATGTCGTGGACATTGCCAGAAAGAGAACGCCGACTGAAGCGTCGTCAAGGAGACACAAAAAAGTAACGGTGGAGTGCAATTAAAAACAACAACAACCGGATATATGTTGTGCCTCTTCGCAAGAGGTTTCCTTCGTATTGCGCCAAATCCTTGTATGCCTGCTTTCCTTTAGTTTGTCTAAGAAGGATGTTCGGCTACCAGCTTGAGCAGAAGCTCACGTTACACAACTGCGTTCAGCACCGGCACGGCAAACAGACACAATGAATATCTGAACGCGAATGAAGAACTCTGGGCTGTCGTATCTGGAAAAAGCAGCAGCAGCTGCTACTTTTACCACCCCCACATCGGTGGTCTTGCCAAAAATGAGGCTACTTTCACCTGCCCAGCGACCTCCTAATTCTGGTGAACCGGCAAGCAGCTACTTCTCCGCGACGGCACCGCAGGGAGGCACGCTGTGAAGTACTAAGGCAGATGTATCCAAAATGACGTGACATTTCGCAAAAAGCCAAATCTGCTTTTCTTCGATCACGGCGCCGATACACATTCCGACGCTCGACCGGAGAGAAAAAATATCATTCCTGAGGGTCGGTGAAGAGATCTTTAAGTTCCCCTCGTCAGAGCGAAATTGAAATAAACATTATTAAACTTTTTATGCATGAAATATTTATTTGTGCCACCGGTAAGAAAGATCTAGCAAGAGCTCGGTTCCTTATTATATAGTGAGAAGAGGGCCACAAGGTATTGACGCCAGGAGCAGTGGCCTGGCGTGGCTCATGGGAAACTCCGTGGCTCATGGGCTCATGGGGAAGCGGCGCCAAGCAGGAAATGACGGCCGTCGCCGCCCCGTCGTTTGACAGCTCGGTGGTTTGGCAGGTGAGCCATGTCGCACGATGAAAAGAAGCCCTCCCTGGAACGGCTTCGCTTCCGTGGAGCCTTCTGTCTTCCGTGCGGGCTACATGGGGCGAAGGCTGCAACAGCAGCAACACAAGAGGATGAGCAGCAGCGGTGAAAAAAAGGCCAAGATAGGACACAGGGCAGACAATTACGAACAACTGACGCCGCGATTCACCCACGCAGTGACTCGGGGCGAAGCCACCCGGGATATTTTCGCGTCTTGGAAGCCGAAGTCTATGGCACATATGTTTCTGCCTTTACCCACAGTGCTTCCATTTTTCTTTCTCGCTTCCCTCTTTCGTGTTCCTCTTGCCAGCGAGCAGCGTCAGGCCATCGAGCTGGCTTAGTTAGAAAGAAGAATTGCCACGGTTTACGTAGCGCGAGCCAATAGCTGTCGCAATATGACAGCGCGTCGCGTGTCGCCGGGCGAAAGGTTTGCGCGAAGGATCCCTGTCTCGGGAGGATTGTCTCACGGCTTTGACGGCAGAATCCTGGCGTTAACAAACGAAAATAGAAAGGAGAGTCCGAACAACTGCGAAAGACGAGCGTCTTGGCTTGGCAGCCAACAAAACTGGCAACGCCCGCGCCACGATGTTCATATGCCACTCTGTTTGGAAGACAGCGACGTGTGTCGAGACGGTGGCGCTAAGCTCTCTTGTTTTGTTCGTGTGGCATTCTGCTTCTGTTACACCGGAGTATTTGTTCCACATGAGCGTTGCTTTTTCCAAACATATCGCGTTAAGAACATGGCGCCGAGAGAGGATATGGGATTTGGGCATTCGCTCAAGGAAAGATATACAAGGAGGAAAGAAACAAAATCACAAAAAGGAAACACGCATATGCAAGGCTTCAAGATGGAGCAAAGCTCTTACCAGCCCAGGAAGAAACTCTTGGGGTCGTTAGCGA
Source organism: Amblyomma americanum (assembly GCA_030143305.2). Classification (NCBI taxonomy): domain Eukaryota; kingdom Metazoa; phylum Arthropoda; class Arachnida; order Ixodida; family Ixodidae; genus Amblyomma; species Amblyomma americanum. The sequence continues at coordinate 167,233 of JARKHS020019007.1, forward strand.
AAACCGCCGAGGGTAGAATATCGCATGCGCGAACAGCGAAATGGTGCTTAAGAACACAACACACTAAACGCGGTGATCGCTCGTTTGTGTAAAGCTAAGCTTCGCCGTTTTTTCTGGGATTAGAACGACCCTCCTAACACTCGCGTTGTGTCAGTTTCTCACTACCCTCGGTAACCACGCTTCCAGAGAGGCATTATCCAACAGCTACTAGTCGAACTTCAAATTGTCATCAAACATAGTGCATCCATGCCAGCCGAACATTTTGACCTTTGCGCCTCTTTTCCTCTTTTTTTTATTCGACCACAAAGTTCAGTTGTTAGAAAAGCTAGGTCTGGGAATGTAATAGATCTCAAATTCTCGGGGTGGGTTGCAATATCGTATTTTCAAAGAAGATCCAAGTCCAACTGTCGGGCATACGCTTGTGTGTAAATCACGGAAAACCCGTTTTTAGAGCTGCTGGCAACTGTTTGAAAGTTTTTATTCTTTTATTACTAAACGCATTATTTTCTAACGAACAACGACAAAAATAATGAAACGAAAGAACAGCGCGACTTATGCGGCGGAGCTCGATCTACTACAGGAATTGAGAAGAAGGAGGAAGGAGAAGCAATACTGTATGGAACCTGCGGCGCTGTTTTCCACATCGATCGCTGTGCTGTAATACACAGCTAGCAAGAGGAGCAACCATTCTTTCTGCGTACCTGCAGTGCCTTTTCACGCCACCTGTCTGCGGCCATATGCGTGATCTTCCGCGCTCTGTCGAAGCGTCATGTGGCGTGCTCCAGCTAACTGGCCTATATCGCGAGCAACTGGGCAAGGAACGTGATCAGCCAAACGCGCGCCTCTAGTCGTTCATTATGTGGACTCAATTTTATCCGCTCCCAAGGGGCTGGCGGAAGCAGTTTTCAGGCGTTCTGTAGAACACTTGCAGCGCCGCATGGGCACTGCTGCTTGCTGAGCAATGCCAGGGTTAATCAGTCCTCACTTTGCAAGAAATATGCTTTGCGTTCGCAGCGGGCTTGTCTAGAAGCCTTAGCAGCTACACAGCGAAGTAAATATGAGCAGCCGAGAAATGTGGACATTGAGAGACTCCTCAGATGCTTTTTTTTTGTATGCAGAAGAGTAAGAGAAGGAGGAGGAAGAAGACATGTTGCGAGCTGGACAGATTAGATGAAGTGAGAGTGAGAAGAAACGGACGACTGGGCACGGCGCCGCTGCCACGGGACGATACAAACAAAGCGCTTCTCTCCCGCCAGCCTCCCTCTCCCTGCCCAGTGACGCTCCCTGATTCCGGCGACATAAATTGGGTACGATTTATGCGCTCTCCCACGTGCAGCTCCTCCGGGAAAAGCAGCCTCTCGTGCGTCCATAGGGGCCCCCCTTTTTGTTCTTGCTCAGACCTTCGAAACCGACGCAGAATCGATTCATTGCCGACTTGGCAGCAGCCCGACCCCTCTTTTGGGGCTACGACGGTGTCGTCGTCCGACTGACCCGACTGACCCCGGCTGGTGGCGCTGTTGCAGCATAGGCTGCTGCAACCTTTCCGTCTATACCCACCCACCACCACCGCCTCGTCGACGACGACGGCTTAGGCTGACAGGTCGGGGACGCCTCGGTTGCGGCATGCAACAGGCCAACCGTGAGGACTGAAATCCTGGGCTCCGCTTTCATTTTTATTTCTTTACCGTTACGCACATTTTCCGCTAGCTCTATTTTATTGCAAGAGGAGGATGCAAATGACCTCAGAAGGTTTTTCGGCTTGTGCCTCGCTTTGCTACCATTTTTTTCATTTTCCTCGGTCTTCTTTCGTATCCTTCTCGGGAAAGCAGAAGGCGTAGGTATTACTCAACACAAGTCGCGGAGGCTAAAAGCGTTTTCACATGCAACGTGACTTTTTTTTTTGCCTACGAACGCACTGAATTCTAGGTCAGCGTGAAATCAATGTGAGTGTTATGAGAATTGAAAAAAAAAATGTTAATCAGGGCCTGCGAGTCGAACAAGACCGCTTAACTTGGCGGGTGGCAACGCTATCTTACCTGAGGGAAAGGACGCTATGTGCCTGTCGGCTTTGGGCATACGTCTATTCAGAATGTCAGACTTTCGCCGCTCCGTTTCGCTGGGCGTTCCTCCTCCATCTTTGTCCCACTCGTCACGGCGCATGCGCACAGCTGTTGCAGCTCGGTTTCGTCGGCGCACCGCGCCGCCGGCAGCAGCAGCTGCTCCGCAGCACATGGCTGGTCACGTGACCAACCACGTGACCAACCAATTGACACGTGGCGGCGTAACGTGCCGCCGCCACGGTCACGTGCCACCGCCACGCTGAAGGCTCGAAATATGCTACCGTAATGTAGCTATCGCTACAAAATTCTCGCGGCATTGCTAGTTTTATGACTGTAGAAGTAACTTTATCTACATAAAATGCTATACGCTTGCAGAAACATCGTAGAATGGAAATCTTAAACAGACTTAATTTCGCGTGTTCTTTCCTCTGTCTGGCCGCAAGCAGGAACCGTCGACATGGCTTAAGTGAGTCTGTCGACGTCGCTGACGTCACGTCGTAAACGGCGTCGTCTTCGTGCGAGCTGCAGTGTTTCCTTTCTTTCGATTCTCCTTCTTCTGGGTACGGCTAGTTCATATGAACATTTCTATTAATGCTGTATCTTATGACTTCTTTCTTGCCGAAGAGACCTTCATTGTGATTTACGTGCTGTGTATATTGCTGAGAAATGCCGTGAGCTGCTTGTGAACTAAACAGCTGCTATATCAGAGAATGCGAATAAGACTCAAATAAAATTGATTGTGGACTAGCAGCAACAGAATAGTGCAAGTGATGTCAGACAACATGCGCAACTAAACTGAGGTCATACTTGGGTCACGACGAGACGACCTGTGAGCGAACAGTCTACAAAAGTGCACGAAGAGATCTCTGAACGAGTAACTTAGACAAGTGCACTTCTTAAATATGGGCTCTCCGTTTGCTTGCCTCCCGTAATAAAATTGTTCCCAAGTTGTTTCTTTATGTGTACAAATCAAAAGCTCTGTTGAGCAGCTGCTACACTTTTGGCCTCATCCGAATGTTGAGCCTAGCTTCGCGATTTAAGTTGGTTCTTGTCGAAGTGTTAAAGAAAACGTGTTCTCGTCTTGCGAAGACAGACTTCTGCAAAAGGATGTCGTTATGAAATTACTGGGAGCTTACACGCTGCCTTAATTTATCCTCTAGTTTAGCGGTAATAAAATGTGAATTGAATGCACAACTCCCTTTCATTCTGCACAGCCGCCCCCAGCGTTCTCTTGCTTTAGGTGCGCTTTTAGGGTAAAGACCTTTAGGGTAAAGGTCTTATGGTAAACGCCTTTAGGATGAAGAACTTTATGGTAAATGTCTTCCGTGTAAGGGCAGCTAGGTAGAAGGCCTTTATGGTAAAGTCCTTTAGGTCAAAGACGTTTATGGTTAATGCTACTGGTTAAAGACCTTCAGGTCTTAAGGATGCTTTCGCGTTCACAGCTCGTAGGCACCATAAGTGCCCATCGTAAGTAGTGCTACTGCACCATATTCCGCGATTTGCCATGCTAAACCGTCTTCGATTTTTTTTATCTTTTAACTGTTTTTTAACTTTTCACTGTTTAAGTTTTAACTGTTTGTTGGTGGCACACTAGAGTCTCGTGACAGCTTAAAGCAGAGAATAGAACAGGCTACCCAGCGAAAGGGGAAATGGTCTATGTGGCAGAGCGTGGAATCCACTTGCACCTCTCGCGCTAGCACCAACAGAGACAAACTCGAACACGCGTCGAAGCCTTGTGCACCGCCGTTCGTGATCTGGGTGCTCCGCTAAGCCTCCGCCAGCGCTTAACCAGCCGCGCTTTACACGCATGTGTACCGCCGCGCAGCCGGAGGCAAGCATGAGCGAAGAAATAGCAGCGCGCTCGCAGAGGTGGAATAGGAACAGGGTCGGAATAGTCGGTGCCTGCAGTGTGTAAAAAGACACTGCGACGAAGTTTCAAGTGTGGAGAACCGTAGTAAGAGCTCGAATGAGCAGACACTGCAGAAGGCATCGGTGTCGTCGTCGGTGACAACGCCAAGGAGTGCGCTGTAGTCCCACACCTGCAAGAGAGCCTTCTGCGAAGCGCGAACTTATCTCTTGCACCTGTACGTGCACACGCGCTTGCACAGCGCGGGAGAGGGTTGGGGGGTGGGGTGGAAAAGACGAAATTGCACGCCGTGCATGTGCGCACACGCAAGCAGTGCAGAAAATTGAGGCATAGGACGCACTCGCGAGCCGCACGTGAAAAATCGTGGAGAAACAAAGCGAGCGACGGAACCTTTCGCAAACACAGCCAGGCCCGGAAGCCGCTCCCGCAAACACCGCGCGCGACAAGAAATACTCGCTCTAAGCAGCGACAGGTGGCGTTCTCAGGCGAGGCTGCTGTTTCCCGGGAACGCAGGCCAGGTACAGGCGGGTGCGCACGCCCGCGAGCCGCCGTCTGTCTCGGCCAAGGGGCCTGACGCGAGAGATTGAAAAAGGCTGCAGACGCAACGCAGGCAGGCAGCGGGCAGGGAGACTATCGTGTGGTGCGCTCTGTTAGGAAATGACGCTGCAGCGGCGAAGAGCAGAAGGGAGTGAGTCGCGAACACGAGACACGCTGACGTTTCCCATTTCTCAATCTTGGCTGTGCCCTGAGGTGGAGGCTATAAATTCCGGCTGCGCCGCCGGCGTTCCTCAGTTTTGTTGCCCGCTGCAGATGACATCGAAACAACGCCGTCTGAGAAGCAGGCTCGGAGCACGTTTTCTCTGATTTTAAGCTGCGCTATCTGGCAAAAGCGAAGACAAAGTATACTCGAAACACTGAGGAGCAGGGGCGAATTTTTAACACAGGTAAAGGCGTAAGTAATCAGCTACGTTTGCTGCGCAACTTTTGACTCAGCGTAGTTCACTACAAGTTAATTACTAACCTAGAAACGTAATTATATGCATTAAAATTATCGAGAAAGTAATTGAACCCCTGTACTCTCGTACAAGTATTTTAATTACTGCCGCGTCTGCGTAGATACATATAAACAAACGTAGCATGATTCAGACATCAAAGTGGGCGGGAATTGCAAGCATACTGTGCCTGTGTTTGGGACATACTATGTCCCTTGGTTTTTTCTACCTCGGAAGCTAACACACGGCAATTACGTCACGAAAGAAATGTTTGTTCAGTTTTAAGGAGACACGTATAGAGACCCGTAATTGCGCTTTTGGTAAATGTATTCTTGGCGCCCTCGTGGAAGGAGGGAAAGAGGTGCATTCGCAGTAACAAAATTTCTCAGAAGAAGAGTTATCTCAGCACGACCATATATATCTGAAGCAATGTTAATTTTTTGTCTGCGTGGAGAATTGTCATTCCCTTGGTCGCTCATACTCGTATTTGCTGCTTTGGCTTGGGGGCAGTGGTGGCTTCCAAATCTGATGACATTTCATAATCCCTTTGATGAAAGAGCGTGAGAAATAATCTGTAAACATGAAACCGAATTTCGTCCAGTTTTAACTTGGTTCACTACAAATGATTTCGGACCAATGTCACTGAAGGATGCCAGGTTGTTACTAGCAAGAATGGACAGCAAAATATTCTAATTCTCTTCGGTATTAAAAAATTGTTAATCAAGCAACAATAATATCCTCTTTCTTTCCATTCCTCTGCCCTCCTTCTCTTTAAAAATGCTAGACTATTTAAGAAAGATGACGATTCCAAGACTTCCTCGTGATCAGTGTTAATCAAGGAGTGGTCATGCGCCCCCATTTTGCATTTGGTGCATCTATTAGGAGTGAACTAATTAAATCTAATACGAACTCAGCACACTTTTTCTGGTATCAAAGGTCGCATACCACCTGACATGCGCTGTGTGTCTGTAAAAACTTAAAACATTTTTGAGGAGTGTAAATAACAGCACTCATAGGTGCAACTTGAGAATCGTTGGGCGGAGAAATATTCCCCTACATTCCCAGGCTACGGCGTTTGCAGTGGCATTAGAATGTAGTTCATTAATTCGACTGCGGAAAATTAGATTTCATCCTTAACTCGATCGCGTGAGTAGGTTCTGGGCAACGTCGATGTCGACTTGAGCATTCCCTTAATATCCGCTACCAGACTGCCTAGCTAGTTTTTGCGGCAAGATTTAAGGGGAGTTAGCCAAAGGCTACTATATTACACCCTACGAAAAAAAATACAGGAAATAAGCGAGGGAGCGTGAGAACATGAATCGGTTGTTTACACCATGAAACTTCTTGGAGTAAATTTAGACTTTTAGACACCTTGCAGCAGATGCAGCACAACTAATGTGGGAAGGGGGGAGGGGGCGGGGTTAGGTGCATTAAATTCGCACTGAAATTTAAAAAGCACAAGTATACGCAACTCCGCTTCATTAAAGCGCCGCATCACGACCTGGTGTATGCCAAATACACTTCGTTTTTATAGTCAAGAACAGTATCCTATAAAATGGCAGAAAAAAAAAGTTGGCTGCTGAACTGCTGAACAATGGCTCTCGAGTTTCAACGTTCGATTCCCTTTCAGCTTGAACCGTACTATTGGTGGTGTTGCTTAGTTCTGCGATTAGGAGGAAATATTCGCCGAACACTACGTTGTTCTTTGTTTTTTTTTTCCCACTTGGTGTCAGGTTCAATAGGTCCTACATATAGGCAGCATTGAGGCTGTGACGAAGGCTGGCTGCTTCACAGCTCGGTTTTCTACACGAAGTTCATTTAGTTAACAATGCACGCAGAGTGCGAAAAATAAATTCCCATTTAGGTGACCTGAATGACAATAGCCGTATCATTATATTCATTTCTTTTCTGAACTACACTTATATTTAGCGGTATTTTTTTGCATTAACGAACAAAGTGTGCCTATTGCTTAGGAGCGAAGGATCCTAGTTTCGAGCGCACTTTTTAATCTTGCTGAGCAGGATAACCGGATAAAGGTAATCCTCAGTGGAAGCAAATCACGTCCGGCAACGCGATGACCTGCTGAAATCGGATGTAAAGAAGACATACATCAATGCGCTGAAGAATGACCGGAATTCTACGAGCTGCTCTCAAACAAAGAGACAGGCGCTTAACGGAGTGAAGGTCAGATCTCGTCATTACTGCAAAACACGGAAAGGCTCCACTCGGTTCCGAGGTCGAGTTTCCTTAATATTCGTCGGGCTGCACAAAACAAAAGGGGTCGGATGGGTCGGGACAACCGACACCATCCATAGCGAGTTCACCGCAGAAGAGACAACGCCGGCTTGCTGCAAAGCCGGACATAAAATCTTCTGAAAACCCAGAGGAGAATCGCCGTCCAGCGAAGAAGCCCGCAGCGAGTTGTTCCCTCTCTCTCTTTCTTCGTCATCATATCACGGGCCTCACCTAAGATGTTGGGGAGATATGCTGAGGCGAGCGTTGTTGAAGTTAGGAACAAAACGGAGCCTTCGAAGATATAGAAGTGAGCACGGAAGAGAGTCTATAGGAAGAAGGAGATGATAAACGCAGCCTTCGTATAAAGGCTGATCAGAGTGACTTTTCGGGCGAGTTGGTATGTCATGACAGCTGTCTGCAGAACAAGGTTAGCGCACATGTTGTGTTCTTCATGTTCGTCCACGTTTGCAAGCGCTAAAAGTTTTGTCATGACATACCAACTCGCCCGAGCAGCCACTCTGATCAAATTCCTTTCTATTTCATCGGGCCCGTCCGTATGAGTTTCCACCAGTCCATCTGTCACCGTGTCGCACATAGCAACAGTTGTCTGCAGAGCAAGGTTAGCGCGCCTGTTGTCTTCTTCATGTTCGTCCACGTTTTCAAGCGCTAGAAGTTTTGTTTCGTAGAAAGGTTGCTTGCGCAGCCCCGCTTTTCCCAGAGAGAAAATGCGCTACAGCTAGTGCCCCGTAAAAAGCAAACAGCTCCCATAACAGAGCGCAGGTATCCATTTTCCTGCCTACGCTATGCTTCACTGCGAGCGTATACACGAAACTTTCCGGTGCCTTTTTTCTCCTTCTACGTTTAATTTAAATTTTCTTGTTTCATTTTTACAGTCTCTCTGTTGCTTATATGTCTACATTTCGAAAGAACAATTTATTTGTGTTGGTATTTTCTGCCCCTTCAACCCATTGGTTTAACGCAGGTGGGTCTAGGGGAAAGATTACGGTGTACCGGTGCTCTGTGTAAAAGACAGAGCCCGGTTGGTCGTGCATCCACCAATATGGCGCTTCCATAAATGATGGCCTCATAAATACGTTGTCCTCTCCCACTCTAAACGAGGGAGGAAGGACAGGAAGCAACAGACAAAGTGAGAGAAACAAGCAGCGCAACGAGCGGACTTAAAGCGGAAGCACTCGCAGAAATATATACTCGCTCCAGCGATATTGAAGTTGTAAATCGGACTTCTTCTCCGATATCCCCTCCAAACCTTGTGGAGTGGAAGACGGCGCCACTGGCAGCCTGAAAGATCACACCTTGCGAGTCCCTCGATGCAGTTGACAGGTGCTATACACCGGACGGGTCGAGGCCTCGGCGCTTTTCAATCGGCGATCGCTAATCGTTTTCTTGTCTCATCTGCGTCACCTTCATGCACGTCTGGGTGCCTAGCTGCTGCCGAAACGTTTCACATTTTATTTCGTACTATCGAGCATACTGAGAGAATACTTTTCGGAGGTATACACTAGTAATTTTTAAAAACGAAAATCGTCAGGAAATGCTGTAATATACATTATAAATTCCACCTGTGCACATTTTCATCTTGCGCATTTCCGTTGAAATCCGTGAACGCCAAAAAATTGAAGCACGTCCGAGAATTATCAAAACCACGGTTTTAGACATCTACGAAGCGACAATTACGGCGAAATAATTTTTGAGAAGCGTTAAGATGGCAACACGCGTGGTCCGTCGCTTCATACGAGGCAGCCCAGCGAAAGGTACATAGCAGGGAATGTTTTAGCGCAGGCTAGTACGGAAAACATACACGAACCATCACACGAAAGCACACCCGCACATATAAAATGCGTGCGAGGATGTCTCGGTGTCGTCGACGGTAGCGCGCATCCTTTCCCGGCGCCGTCCAAGGTGGCGAACTCTTCCCGGAGACTAATTACGCTAACGAGGTTGTTCGCACTTAGGGTGGAAGAACGCCGCTCTAGCGAACGCAGCGGCATCCAACGCGGGCTGCTGGCGACAAGGATAGAGAACACTGGAACCAGGGAATTGGGGGGGGGGGGGGGGGGAGAGACTTTCTCGAAAACGAGCGCATGCACGCACGCTCGAGCGCCTTCAGTGAACCTTGGCTGCCCCACCACCACCACCCAACAATGGCGCTTAAACCCTCTCCTTTCTACTCCTTACATTCGGCTTCCTTCGGCACGGCCCAGTTTCTGCATGAGCTTAGTGGTGACCGAATGAAGAAAGGGGAGACGGAGGTCTTTCCTTTTCGGAAGCAGCCGACGCCTTCATCTTGGAGCCAGGCGCGCTCATGCGTTCGTGTGTGAGCAGGTACCAAGAGCAGACATGCAGAAGGACGAGTAGTGGTAGGCGTCGTTGGCTGCACTGCCATCTGCGTGCATTGTCTTCCTGCTTTGAAACTGCAGTGGAGAAGTCCCAAAGCGGGTGTACTTATTAAAAGAGGGGGTGTAATTCTCGACGCGCAGTTTTACACCCTTGGCTTTGAAGTTGGCTGAGCGAGTAGTTAGGGCCTAAAATCACGGAGTTTCCTCCTGGGCGGTTGTGATACTCCTCAAAGTGATGGTTCTTTCCGTGGTAAATGAATAAATTTCGCTAAGTCGTGAGAAAACAATGCGCCATATTTATGCCGACAGATGATTTCTACCATTGCGCTCGCTATGTCCTGCTTCCAATGTGTCTCTTCTGCCTCTTTGAAGACAGCTGTTGTGCCCTCATGCCTCGCGCCGTTTACAAGCCGATCTCTTCTTTTATGCCTTGGACATATTTTATATCTACTCACTTTAAAGAACATTTATAATTTTCTGCTCTAATAATGACAAAAAAGTATAACATAACCCACGAAGTTGAATATGTGCTCTGAGTGTCAACCGGATTGAGTGATCCCTTCAGGTGCTTCTTGTCTCAAACAATTTACCTGTTTATCTGTTCACCCCTATTTCTCCTTACCATGCAAACCCAAACTAAGCATCATGTGGGCCCCGACCTGCTTTTCCCTTTCGATGGGAACAACAGGTGGGAAGTTTGCCGAAAGCGAAAATTAGCCGTGAATTTCCATTGCAGCCGACGACACGAAGCGTGAAGGTATCGAGAAGCATCACGCTTAACCGTGGTTTATCTACTGCCCCACCGAAAGGCTTCGTTCCAAAATGAGCGAATAAGGAAGAAGGGCACGTGTTATGCGAAGTGTGTGCAGTCCTGCACACAGCACCGATCCCCGACCATGGGTATGTGCCATCGCTTCAGAGACAACAGCAGCAAGAAAGGGACAATAGGTGCAAACTGTTTGGTACTGGTGAGGAGCTCGGCGCTGTACATAGCACTTAAGCGGGTGCAGCCAGCGACTCCTCAGCAAAGAGGGAGCTAGTTGCACAAGCAGGCGAGAAGCCACTTGCGCCGCCTGGTTAAGTAAACGGGGAAGGAGGGGGGGGGGAGATGAACGAAATTAATGAGACGTACGTGCCACGCAACTGAAAGAAGAGCATAAACAAGAAATCGCGTTTTCTGGATGCGCTAGCCAAGTGACGTTGACACTGAGGAAAAAAAAAACTAGAAGGAAGCGGGCTGAAAGAAAATTTTCGGAGTGATGCCGACAGAAGAATTTCGGTGTTTAAATAAGGAGTTGGAGTGAAAACGTGAAGTTCTTTGCAGTGTATCGCCTGAGTAGTTCTCGTTTTATTGCTGCAAGAAAAATAAAACTTACCAATTTTTTCGCAGCTTTAAGAGTAACAGTCAAAGTAGTGAAAGCTGTCTTTAAATATCTAGTGATATTAGACTTCCAAAAAAAAAAAAGAATAGCGGTCCGCGTGAATGCAGCCACGTGGAGCCGTGCTCCTTCTAAGTGCGATTGACCCTGTTCATGGGTAGCTCTTAGTTCTTCCTTTATGGTTAAGTTAGTTGTCGCTCTTCCTATGGTTAACCTGCGAGAGAACCACCGAGAAGTTGTACGCGAACACCAAGTAAATCATAGACACGTGCTACCGAATGTGGGTCATGCGCCGTCCGCGAAGAAACTATTGAAAAATGCATTGTGTGGAAGCAACAAAACGACATAAAATAGGGAAGGCAGGGATGGAGACTGTGACCTACAAACTGAACTGTGACAGCGAACTTTCTTAAGCGGTTTAACGAGAATTCAATCTTTGATGTGTGACATGTTATCCCCTTAGCGACAAGAATACTTGTGCGCGCTCCGAGAACAGAATTAGGACTCAAGCTCTTGAGGAATTACACTGGGTTCAAGACAAACATTATAGGATTAGGTACCTAAACCAGCACGCTTTATGCGGGTTCCTTTGTTTTCCTTTTTGCTGCGACGAAGGGAACCCGAGATAAACCAGCCAACACAAGTCGTGTGCGGAAAATGGCGCTTTCAGCTTGGATCAATAACGCAACAGTGGGACTAGCAGACTTCCTCAAGGTAGAAGCTTTGCATATGCCGCACAAGTTAAGAACTTTTATACTTCACTTATTCCACTTTATCACCCCCCCCCCCCCCCCCATCCCCAACACAATTGCACAACAAAGGCCACAGGACGAAGAGTCTAAAGATGACGATTGGCCGGAAATGGCTGCAATATTTCATGCTGCAAGCCAGCAGTGCGGCCACTGCCTGGAAAGAGAAACAGCGCACAAAATATCAGCGCAAATCTCTCGAACGGCGTCGTCCTCCGGCTGAGTTGCTGCCGTAGCGGAGGAATGCTTCCAGGGGTGTTCCGCTTTCTTGCGCCGATCATCTCAACTCTCGATTTCGGTTCTGGCGCTTCTGTTCTTTTCCTTTTACCCCCTGCCCACTTCGATCTTCACTCAGAGCGTGTACGCTTCGCTAAGGGGCTTTCTCTGCGGGCTCTTTCCCATCTACTCCTTTGTGTTTCCTTTTGTTTCTACTGATCACTGCTGGCGACTTCTACTCAGGCTCATCGCCGTCTACCCTGAGACGTAAGTGCGACTGCGGAGCGGAAGTAGTTCGAAAGTGCCAGCCGAATATCGTAAGCAGCATTTTAGAGCTGCTACAGATCATGCACCGACATTTACATCTCTGCAGCTCACGTCTCCTCATCCGGTCTGGAATAGATTGGATTCACTGCAGAGTTGTGAATGAAAGGATTACTGATGACACGAACTGTATATAGAAATCGGATGTGCAAGCGACTAAGTGCCACAATAAATGCTGTCTCATGTTTTACATTTTTAAGCTAGCTTTGCATTTTCGTCATTGTCTATTGGAAGAAAATTACAGTGCGCTATCATTCGCAGGTTTGCATTGTCACAGGCTTCTACACATTGGTTCTGTACCAAGAGGAGGGAACGGTACGAAGATTGGCGGTGCAAAATGAACGGCATACGAGAAACTTGTGAGGAGCGTTGCAACAATTAAAACTAATTTGCTTCATGCAGAATAGTGAAATAATTGCGTAGACAGCAGTTGTCTAGTGAAACGCGAAAGATTGGTCCGAGAGTGTGGATAGGCCTTAGCGTGTAAAAGCCTAGGAGTAACGATCAGGTATAATGCAAGCTGAAATATGACATGACAGAGTTTTTACTCCAAACATGCCAATTTTTGATCGAAACGGAATGATTGTCTACTCAGTGAGAATTCTGCGTTAACTTGAATGGCGAGGAGGCCAAGAAAACAACTTAAGAAAACAAAATTTCTTGCTAATAAGCTAGTAGGCGAAGGAAAAAAAATACTCCATGGTTTATTACCTCAACATAAAGACGTTCACAAGTGAGACATTTGACATGCGCACGTCTTTATGTTTTGCAAATTTTTACCCAGAGTGTGAGTGACAATGAAATACTACGTGGCGTCGTCACATTCAGTACTTAAATTGCGCTTCCCCCACAGACTTTCACCAGTGTTTAAAATGCAGTCTTTGTGCGTGACAGTATCATTTGCAACAGTCCAGAGCATGCCGCAGAGCGCTGCAACATCATAGCGAAGCATGTGACATGCGCGAAAAAAAAATTGGCTCTGGTTTAGTTCTGGTTAAACCTGCAGTGACGCGAGAGCTACATCTGGCCGAGTGGAACTCGCTCAGTCTAACTGCAAAGTCAGTCTTCCGCCGCTCCGTTTTGCTGGGCGTTTCTTCTTATTCATCTTCGTCCCTGGACGTGGATTCACTCTCTCCCCCTCTCCTCTCCACTGCTCCCCTACCCCCACCCCCCACTCGACACGGCGCATGCGCACAGCTGTTGCAGCTCGGCTTCGCCGTCGCGCCGTGCCGCTGGCAGCAGCAGCTGCTCCGCACCACTTAACCAACTGGCCACGTGACAAGGCCACGGCGCCGCCACGGAGCTCAAAGGGCGCCACGCTTAAGGCCCGAAGTGCTGGCGTAGTGTAGCTCTCGCTACAAAAAAAAAAAAGCAACGGTTCGCCCGTTCCAGAGATGCGCGTCGCCCCTGAGCTTCCCCTCTTCCTCCTCCTTTGCCTCTCCGAAGGGATAATTCTTCGGCGCACTTGAGCGTGCTTGGAGTGGTCGAACGCGGCTCTTTTGACTCTGTCAGCTCGCAGTCAAACGCTGGCTTCATCTCCTAGGGAAAAAACTAAATAAACAGAAGCAAAGGAATGGCATAGGCAATGTGGTATCGGAAACTATAGATGTTTCGCGAGCAGAGTATGAGAACAAATGGAGGCGCGCGCTGTTCGCAGAGCTCGCAGCTAATAGTGTATTAAACACACGAGAGTTGCTGAACAGATTACTTTTTGCAATAAGAAAAGAAAATACGCGCTTTGTTAACCCCATGCAGCGCTTTGTACACAACTGTGTTCAAATTTGAACTCGTAGCTTTGCTGGCGAGACGTCTTGGTTCCTTATCATACGAAACGTCTGCTGCCTTTCATTTGCTTTATTTTTTCGTTATGAAGAAATTAAACCAGTGTTCACAAAGACTGCAACGCAGTCGCAGGCTATCATGACAAATTAAATCCTTTTGAAGAAGCCAAGAGCGCTCATCAGCGCGCCCGGTTATCGCTTCAATGAACGATCTACTTCTTTCGCCAGGAGAGGAGGAGGTAGGGGAGGGCTCAAGGGCGACTGCGCACCGGCGCACGTTTGGAATGGCAAAACCCTCTCTTTTTTGCATCGCTGCCTCGTTCTGAGCTCGGCCGCCAGGGTGCTGCGGAGGCGGTGGGGCGTTGCATGCCATAGTGCGCGCGATAGTAGATGTGTCCAAGAAGTACTCATCAGTTTGGACAGCGAATTCAAAAAGCTGTGTACCTGTCCATCAAGACTTGCTGCCAGCACGTTGCGTAAAGGCCCTCTCTGCTCTCCAGGATCACTGCATCGTGGCACAGGAAGGCTTGTGAACATTTTCGGCGACGATCCGTTGGTAAGCCCCGTTTGATTATTTCCCGCGTCCTAACTGCTGCGGTATAAGTGACCGTGAACTACCCGTCATGGCTGTCTCGCCTCTCCTCCTCTGTTTTGTTGCTGCCAGCATCGATGCCCTTTGCCAGGCATCTGTTCTGCCTTCATCAACGAAAAAGAAAAGAACGACAGCGCGTTTTGCGAGAGATCGACGATGATTGATAAAGAAGATACCATCCATCGTTTTATTTTATCGCTGCGATACCCGGCTTCGCCGCACATTATCAGCGGCCGCACGACAGTAGAGTTTTTTTTTTCCATGCAGTCGCTTGCTTCCGGTCTAGAGAATACAAGGCACGGAGTCACGTGGCTTAGGACCTACCCTAACCATCAGAGCCCGCACGAAACATACTGTCATCTCTAACATTGCAGGGTCACAGAGTCACAGCCATTTCATGGTTGTGCCAATACAAACCAAATGTTGGGGGGCTAACGCCGTGTCTCTTGAATGTCTGGTGCACTAGGCGATGTCACCAAAAGGCATTATAATTCGCTCCAGACCGCAGCGGTGGCCTAGTGGTCTGAGCATCCGCCTCACATGCGGGAGGTGCGGGGTTCGATCCCCAGTGCCGCCGGGTACCCACCGCTGACGCAATGGGTTATAAGCATTCTCCTGGTCTGGTGCTCGGCTTATTTAGTGTGAAATGCTTGGGAAATGAATCTTTGACCTTGCCTTGAATAGAAAAAAAATGCCTTTTGCCGTGGCGCTCTTTGGGGACAGATGCCATTGAGCCATAAAAATCTATCATCATCATTAGTATAATTCGATCTTTAATTCAGGTTGGAGCCGCGTTTGCTTCTCATTTCGCATTAATGCACGCTGCACTAAATTTCTGGGTGGTGGCGCTCAAGACGTTATTGGCTTCATTTTTCTCTTGAAAATTTATTTTAAAAATGTAGCTGAGTATTTTCTCGCTCGTTTCGGAACCAAGGATCGCGTCGCGTGACGGTTGACGGCTCGTTTTTGAACCAAGGATTTGATCAATTTATTTACTTCGCTGAAAGTGTAAACTTTGTCAGCACTCTTCGCCGGCCTTTCACGTGAAAGTAAACAATTACATGAGCAGGCATTAAAAGATACGGCAAGTACTACACTGGCATTTGTAACGTCCACTTGGAGTTTTCCTTAGAGTAGACATTTGGATTATGTGCGCGTTCATCTTATGAAGCAGCGCAAAGGACGGGACGAAGGACGTCCTGTTGTCTCTTTCTTGGCCCGTCGTTTGCGCTGTTTCTTAAGATGGACTTAAGTAGCTCCCAGATTAACCACCTCGAGGGCGAAATAGTTAACGCTGTCGATGTCACTACGCTTGCCTCACTTTATGAGAGCAGAAACCCTGACTCTCTCTCAGACTGCAGCCGCGTACATCACATGACCAAATTACGCAGCATTTCCAAAGTGCCAACTTTTCCGTCTACTTGGATGAGACTCACCGGCGAACAGGTGAATGGAACTATTCGGAGTTGCGATGTCAAGACGTCACATACATGGTGACGCCAGTGCCGACGTAGATTAGGCTCCATATGAAAATGTGAAATGTTTAAAACAAAGCATTTAAAACAAACTAGTTCCATGCCACACAAATAAAAACAATATGTACATCTCATCAAACGATACAAAAATTTGATTAGGTGAGGCATAGACTGGAGATCAAAGGAACAATTAACAAATGATAACTAGACGTAACCATATATATTATGGTTACATCACCAGTAAGTAAAGGTAAGTTTATTTGCTTTTCCGTCAGATCTGAAAATTCCGCGGAAGTCTTCACCTTCCAATCCCGTTCCACTTAGAACCTGCATTAATTTGCAGTTGGTATGTCAGGTTTATCATTCTCAACCAGAAAAAAAATGTGACTGCCTCGCAACAAGTAGCCCATCGGCCCATGATCCTTTGAGCGCCCATGATGGCCGAGGTGCAGCGCCGCCAGCTTTCCCTCTAGTTAGTAGTAAGAAACTGTATGGTCCACGCCACCGATGAACCAAGAAAGGCTTACGCCTTAAAAAGTACCGGACGTGCCGTTCACGCCGTCGCCTCTCATGCTGTGTACGTCGGAAAGTTGTGTGGGCCTGGGAAAGCGGGTATTCCAAATATTAATTTCAAATTTACATCTCCTATTTTTATTGTTCAACAAAAGGGTTGCAGCACAGAAGTCACAACCTGTTGAAAACATTTCGTGATAATTGTGGAGTAGCGCAGAAAAAGAACAGTTAGCGAGGCGAGCACTGCATACCGTTTCATTGCATGCGTGAAAGTGACATTCAAAGGCGATGGGATTATATTTTCTGCGATAATACTATAATGCGTAGTATAAATACTGCGCGGGCAAGTTAACGCAGTCATGCTTGTTTCTGCAGAAAACGGCTCGATACAGAGTCGTAGTGCATAGCGACCTTTTTCGCAAGCTCTCTTAATTTTTTTCTTGTTTCAGTTTAAGCTGAACGTTTGGTTCTCCGACAGAACACTGTACAAAATATCTACAGAACGCCTTGTAATTCTTTACTCATTCCAAAGCATGGCTGAGAAATCGTTGCGTGCATTGAGGGCCAGAATACCTTACTCAGCAGGGTGTTTATGCAGCTGAATATGAGTGCAATTATTGCGAGTACAGGCACCTCGCTTCCCCCATTGGGCACGCGGCACACGCCGCGCCAGTGGAACGCAACCCTCTTCGCGCAGCGGTCATTATTATCCCGACGGGAGTCATTACTCAAATTCGGCCAAATGGCGCCGCTGGCATCCATATTCACGCGCTCGGCGGCGCTGCGATCGGCCTAATTGCCCGTCCGCTTGTTGCGCGGGAATTTCTCGCCGATCAGCGAGGCAAATCACTTTGCTGCAAAAATGGTGCGACAGGCGCGAACCATGTTAAATACTGAAAAAAAAGAATAGAGAGAGGGAAAAAAAGAAGCAAGCTGCCACAAAGCACGGGGCACAGTTCATGTTTGGCCCATAGGGATGTATGAGGGCCTATGACGGAGGCGCAATACTAGAGGTAATGGATACTGAAGCGATCGAAGAGATAGGATAAATGGGGAAAGGTGCAGGAGGTATACAAGCCCAGGCTGGTAAACATTGATTTGATGGAAAGTGTCTGCGCACTCTGGCGCGTGCAGCAGCCGCCAGCCGAACAACAATGGCGTGTGCACATAGAAAGACAGTGCTTCGGTTCACTTTAACCCTGGAAGCAAGACGGTGGCGGGAGATGGCGGGAAGCTGCGCGCGTGGCATTTATTGCCAGCCGAAACGAAGAAATGTTGCGCTGAAGAATACCTCGAAATTTCATTCCACGACACACGCGGTTCTCGACGGATGAGGCGAAGTGTGAAGTGGGACAGCACGTAACTAAATATCTATAAATAGGGCGAGAGAAGATAAACGATCGAGGCAGCGGGAACACACTGTTACGTAAGAAGAGGAACGGGAAGCCAAAAATACGTTCGCTGGCCTGCTCCGAACGGGAACAGTTAGTTGCGTAACTAGAGCCACGAGTAGTTTTACCATGCCCGAATTCCGGATCGTGAAGAGAATTAACGGGTTCCGGCAGCACGAGGCGGGAAGCAGTATAATGCGGTATAATATATTGTTTAGGGCAATAGGCCGGTTGCGATTTGTTAGCGCTTCACTCCCTCTCCCTCACCTCCCGCCAAGATAATTACAGGTAACGTCTCTTATTTTAGTTTCGTTTCCAGCGTGCCATAGACAGAAGGGATGGCATGGCTATCACTCTGTCGTTCTCTCGCGTCCGTTGTTGTCATGTCTGTGCCGACATTAGAATCAAGAAAGCGTTCGGCCAGCTGTCTCCGCTTTCAGCCAGTCCACATTTTTACTTTACCCGCCATTTAAAGGCTATCGCAGGACAGATGTCTTAATAAATTCCAGCAAGGAACACGAAACAAATTTAGCCATCGGTCGCTGCTGGGCACCACTTTCAATCTTGTTGCCCGAATAAGGTGGTTTTAATTTTCCGTCCCCTGATCACGTAAATATTTACCGGCGGCAAGGGGGACTCAGAGGGAATAGTCAGCGCAAAAAAAAAGAAAAGAAAAGTGATGACAGGACGGTGATGAAACAAAATACAAGAAAGCTACGACAAAGGTTCAATTTACCTTTGATGATTAATTTTGTGCTTTTACTTATAATTAATCATTAATCATTTTACCCTAAGCCTAGGGTTCACGCACGCGGCAAACTTTATCGGGAGGGTGACAGTGAGCGGAGGTGATATTGTGGCTGTTTGTGTGTTTGGGCACACCCTTAGCTGAGGGGGTCGGGTGGGGAGGTGGCTGGCTGAGTAGTGCTTCTGGAGGGCAGTAGATGGAGGACCATGTGGGGATGAGGGTTGGTTGTAAGTGGCGCTTCTGGAAAGTAGAGTTCGGTGGCTGGTCGTTAGTGCTTCTGGAGGGTGCAGGCTTCACTCAGCAAGGCTTCACACAGACAAATCTATTATATTTGTCAGTTCCACTTGTACAGATGTCTCAATAAAACACACAGCAAGCAGATCGCAGTGGACGGAACACAGCGCTTGATCTGAACTCTTTGCAGTGCAGTAAGTAGTGTCATGACTTCTTCGAGAGAACTAGCCACGCACGTTAGAACTTTACAATTTTAACTCTCGTCTACACGTGTCATTTATGTTTCTCTTGCCCGCGTAGCGCAGTTAGAGAAATAAAAACAAAACACTTTTCCTGGCATACCCTCCACTGCCATAGTGGAGTGAAATGAGACACCTGAGGTAGTTTGTAAAATCGCCCTTCGCTTCAGTAGGGTAGAATTAGTAACCGCGATACGAGACGGGTCCAAGCTTCGTGCCAAGAACAAGCCTCAATATTTCTTGGACTAAGAAGACCTAAGAAAGTTACGTAGATTTGCGTTGAAGCCTTATGGCAGTGCTCAGGTGGAAGCTCATCAGAACTATTAGCTTATTTGATTTCATCTTCATTATTCGCTTCTCTGGAGTTCTCTTGAAAGCCATAAATCACCTTGCGCTTTTAAGATTCTTAATTTTATTCCTAGCTTCATTGCTGTTGTGTGGAAAAAATTGATGCAGTAGCGCCACAGCTTTGGGCAAACACTGACATTCCAGTTTTCTTAAAAGCCTTGTCACGTTGTTTTTAATAGGCTTGAAGCTGCTCTTTAAATCACAACTTTGTCGAAAAACCAAAACAAGAACTTTTCTTGTACAATAGTTTGCTTCTGTCAGGAACTGCTTGGATGAATTCATTTCGCGACAAACTACTGTCGTCTTCGAGGGTATATAAAAGTTCTCCAGAGAGAAAAATCAGAGTAGATTCCTCCATGCATGACTTGCACACTGTTTCGATTCAGAACTTCTTGAAGTATTTGAAGGAGTGTCATGAGTCATTCCGACCCATGTGCCAAACTAGAATTTGTCGTTGACATTCACATATTTGTCGAACTAAATGATAATACAGAGATTTCAATACGCTCCTTATTTTTTTTTTCGCTGATGTCCAAAGAGACGGCATTGGTAGAATGCACTTGGTGAATTTCTTGACCACGACTTGCCCAGCCTTGCAATTACTTTTGTCTTAGGCTAAGTTCTTATCGCCACCTCAGGTTGCAATGATTTCCTTATCGCTTGGTCCTCATTATGTCCCGCTGAATTTTCGCTTAAACAAAAGGTGAACGAACAGCTAGAAAATGGACTGCTATTCGTGCCAGCTTGCCACAAAGGCATGCAGGCGCGTTTTCACAAGAAGTCTTTCCTGCATCGCATTGTTGGCACACGCAAGTGTCTGCAGTGCTGTATGTCTTGCATACAACTGTAAGAAATATGTCAGTTCACCTGTGCACACAAGATACTCGCTGCTTTTCTCATGTTTTGTTGGGAAAGCAAGACGCCAACTATTCAAGACAAGCTTTTTCTTCTCTTTTATTTTCAGGGTCGACGGCTAGTTTGCCATACTCACAGGCTCGAAAGTTACACAAGACGACACAGAGATGTCTTTGAGGCGTCTCTTTGTGAACGCGATGCCGCTGTTTGCCTCTTTCTCACAGAAAACATGCCCTGACAACATGCCTGCCCCTATACCAGAGTGAAAGGAATTGGTAAAGGCTTTGATGCCCCGAGAAATCGCGTCGTTACAAACGTAAAACAACTAGAATCTCGTAATAAAGTGCCACCGCGGCTGCAGAACATACGACGCGCGTCCCCGTGAAGAGATCGCAACTCGACCTGCCGTGGGCCCCTTACGCAACAAAAGAGAGACTGTACGGCTTCTGGGCTCCTTTGAATAGATGGGCTGAATCCTTCTGCGCGACTGCGCTATATTTCAAGTAAATAAAGGGAAGTTAGCTGCATGGAACCCTATAGCTGAGCAGACGACAAAGAAAAAAAAAACATGAGAGCAGGCTGTCGCAAGAGAAGCTTGGATTGCGCAAAATATCTGTACGGAGCAGGTACTGCGTCAGAGACGGGAGCTTGCGCAACTGTCCAATGTCTACAGAAAGCTTTTTCCGAGATGAAACTCGTGGAGGTATGAGGAATCACACATTCTACCATCTTTTCTTTTTCTTTGAGGAGTTCTGCGTTTTATTTCTTGTTTTATTTTTCTGTTACTTCTATTCTGCTTATGACATTTGTTTGTGTCGTGAGTTTTTATGTGGTGAGACAGGACATACATAGCTCTCATTGCATTTTCGATATTTCCGGAAGAAAAAAACGGAGCTAGCCCTCAGTACTTCTTTCATTTTATTTTGACACAAGTTTTTGATCACAAGAACTTTACTTCTGTAGACGTACCTCCCGGGCTTTCCTTCCAAGGAGCGTCGCAGGAGCACAGAAATCTAAGTAGCCATAGGTGTTTTGTCGCAACTGCCTTTCGTACTTGAGAAAGCATACAACTAATTGTCATTTCGAACTACTGACGCAAAGCTACTATGATAGTTTCCTTCACTCTTGCCAATATTTTTTCAAGTCGATACCCGTGCAGAGAAATTAAATTTGTTCTGACGATGGAAGAAAATTTTTTCAAGTGTCCATACACTGATTTGCATCTGACTTTAATATTTTAGTACAGCCCGCCTCCTAGATCAACATTGTAATCGTCGTTTAATTCATAGAGAGGTCACTAGCTATATTTGTTTTGCTCATTTTCGTTCCAGATTTCATTGTTTACAAGAGGTTAGAGGCGACACCTTTGTAACCAGGGCACTGACAGAAAAGGACGCTTCGAGCGCTGATAAATTAAGGCGTCGATGGTGACGGCACAGGAAGACGTGAAGTTATTATTCTCGACAACAACGAGCAAGCGTTAAATTAAGCTGACGATAGCAATCTTCTCTGTTAAGATGGGAGTATTGCTGCTGAGCCGCATTTCAGAGCGCCACAGTGAATGCGTGAGAAGCATCTCTACCTTTTAACTCCTTTCATGGTGAAATTTCTCCGTCCGAAAAGAGGAAAGAGAGAATCACGCAGGTTGTAGACAAAAGTTTGAAAAATTTGCGACACTTATCGACCTCAAGGGAAAAGATGTGCACAAAATTGCGGGACGATTTCAAAAACGAAGACGAAATGCCTATGCTCAATTATCACGCGCGAAATGAAAAAGAGAATCAGTGAATTCGTTTTATAGAGTTTAACATCCCAGAGTGATTCAGGCTATGAGGGACGTCGTAGTGAAGGACTCCGGATAATTTGGAGTTCCTGAATTTCTTTAACGTGCACTCTCACACGGGCTTCTAGCATTTCGCATCCATTGAAATGTGACCGCTACGGGCGAAATTGAACCCTCGTCTTATGGGTCTGCAGCTGAGTGCCATAGCCACTGACCCATTGCATCGAGGCAAAACCCGTGATTTCTAACACGACATGATAAGCAGCTAAAGGATCAGCGGATTGGGATATGTTAAGCCCATTTTAACTGAAACAAATTGAGACAAAAATTTACAAAAGGTAATGCAAATGGCTTCCCGCTTCTTATTCTAGCAAAAGGTTGTTTATAGCGGATGTCACCAGTGTGGTGTTCGTGCGTGCCAGTTATGAAAGAGCGATAGAAACGCTGTGTAGTACATTACTGGGCGGCAGCCGATGCACTTTTCTAACTGCATTAAGCCACTTGTTCTTCGGCGTGAAAACGGAAGGAGCATGAAAGAGATATGTGAAGTCATTGAAACAAAACACTCCCATTGCAGCAGTCACGTTTGCCAAAGCGGCAACGATGGCTGCTCCAGAAGTCCCTCCTGCTCTAAAACACTCATGCGCAAACCTATTTCGTGTGTGTGTGTGCGTGCGTGCGTGCGTGTGTGTGTGTGTGTGTGTGCGTGTGTGTGTGCGTGTGTGTGTGCGTGTGTGCGTGTGTGTGTGCGTGTGTGTGCGTGTGTGCGTGTGTGCGTGTGTGTGTGTGTGTGTGTGTGTGCGCGTGCGCGTGTGCGTGTGTGTGTGTGTGTGTGTGTGTGTGTGTGTGTGTGTGTGTGTGTGCGCGCGCGTGCGTGTGTGTGCGTGTGTGTGCGTGTGCGTGCGTGCGTGCGTGCGTGCGCGCGCGCGCGCACACCCGCACGATAGATAAAGAAGAAACTGCGCGGGCCTACTGACTGACTACTACAGGGCTACTACCACTGCCACGTGTGAATGGAACAGAGTTCAAAAGAAGAGAGGTGAAAGAACAGCTAGAAAGTCCGGTACGCGCCGAAGCTGTCGTGCGCTTAATCGCCGGTGAAGTAACAACCGACACCAGTGTTCAGGCCTGTGCACCCTGCCTGTACGTTGCGCTCATGCCGGGGTTCACTTTTGTATGGAGCCTCTCCTTACGTCATTTCTCTCGCCAGTAAGGAAAGGACGGCGGGTTCGTTTGACCGAGTTTCCACAAAGGCTAGCACTCTCCCTTTAATACAGTCCACAGTTTTTAGTTAACATAATATTTAAGAGACGCTGACGACAAATTTAGGTTAGCCTGTGTAGTTTAACGCATTCCAATGACATAAACGATACTTTCTCAGAAAACAGCTTTGATAAGGAAGAAAAAGACAAAAATAAAATAGACGTGTAGCCACAATCGGCGAATTTCGAAAGCAAACTGCACTGCGTAGACAGAGGATTGGCTGCACTGCCAGGGGCCTGAGTGAGGAACAGTTGGTGATAAGAGTCGATGGAGAATGCCTTATTAATGTGCGATTCACTGACGACATTGCATTGCTAAGTTACTCGGGGGATGAATTGCTAAGCATAATCAATGAGTTAGACAGGCAGAGCAGTACGGTGGGTCTAAAAATTAATAAGCAGGAAAATATGGTAATGACCAACATTCTCGGAAGAGAACAGCAGTTTACAATTGGTAGCGAGGCGCTGAAAGCAGTAAAGGTAATCTCCTACCAAGGGCAGGTAGGGACGGTAGCGACAGATAAGGAGAGTGAAATAACTGGAAGAATAAGAATGGGGTGGAGCTCATTTGGCCTTTTCTGTCAGATGATGACTGGCAGTTTACAAAAACCTGTCAAGAGAGGGTATACATCCGCTGTATCTTACCGGTACTCACCTATGGGGCTGAAACGTAGAGGCTAACAACGATGGTTCAATTTAAATTGAGGACAACGCAGTGTGCCAGAAAAAGGAAAATGAGAGACAAGAAGAAGACAGGGTGATTTTGGGAACAAACTCGGGTTACTGACATCCTAATCGAAATCAAGAAGAAGAAATGGGCTTGGGCAGGGCGTGCAATGTGAAGGCAGAATAACTGTTGGTCCTTAAGGGCAACAGAGTGGATTCCAAGAGAAGTCAAGCGTAACAGGGAGCCGCAGAAAGTTTGGTGGGCGTATGAAATTATGTAGTTTCCGGAAATAGGGTGCCTGCAGCTGGTACGGGAGAGGGTTCTTTTCCTGCCGGACAAACATCAACATACCGAGGAAAATCCGCAGAAGCGACTTTTCTTAGGAACAGAAATTGGATGGAGCTGTGCTCAACGCCCCTTTTAAGGCCAAGAGCCATTCACACGAAGCGTTCCGCTCTTCTTTCCTGATTTGGCGCATCGGCCACAATGACTTTACTTTACTTCCATTTTTTCGAGCAGGGGGTAAGAAAAGATGGAGCAAGCGAGCGGGCAGAAAAATGCGCCGCGCCGTGGCACCGTAGCACCATTGAATGGAGCGCGGCGGTGGTGGCGGCGATTCAAGAAGGCGGTTTCAGTTCTCTGGACAAGTGACAAATGGGGTGGGCCCGCGCGACAGCGCCGCAAAAAAAAAAAAACTCGCCTTCTATTGGATTACGCTCTTGTTGGAAAGCTTGCCGACGTTATTTTACTTTTTGCTGCTAAATTACTTGTACTTTCTGGCAGCTTGGCTTAATATATGTTGTCCCCGTTTAGCTTGTAACGTGCCGGTAGCGGACTATATATAAAAGCGGAGGATCAGATAGCGAGAAAAAAGCTAAATGCCTTTTATTTTTTGTTTTCTGGTTTGTGAGACAGGAATTTTGTACTTAACATTTTGCATTGCGCTGCAACCGCTTTAGGTACCACCTTTCCCATGCGTGGCACGCTCCATGTATAACTCATATCCACTCATACTACTATGACAGCCCGTTCTTGTATTCTGTAAAGAAAATTATAGAGATCCTTGCGAACGCAGTAATAATCACAATAATCATTACTGATGGAAGCCTGTTTCACGTGCTCAACTTGGCATAAATTGATTGGCAAGAAACTGAATGCCTTAAATCAAAGCTTAAAATGAGTGCCAACCACCCATGGTACAGTATAGCTATCCATTCCTTGTCCTCATAGCGTGCCAATCGGTTTGTTCGCAGTCTTGTAGATATCACTGATGGAGGCTCCTCGCTTTCCCCCCTCAAATGCACAGCACGTTGCACTGAATTAATGTTTGCGGTGCTGGGTGCGTGTGTCAACCAGCACTGTGAATCCTGAAATTGGGAGTTAAAAATTTTGCTTTTCGCCTAATCAACCTGTCTGTAAATTTTTCCTTATTGCCTGCCAACCGATGACACATCTTGTTTAGGCGACGCTCTGCAGTATTCGAGGATATATTTTGCAAGGCTGCGGGAGAAACTGTAAAGGGTCGACTCCGTCGGTGAACATTTCATGGATTCTGAACAGCTATTCATTGCTATCTAGTGGATATGTCGTTTGTTCTGTCGAGTATTTGCCACTCAAGTCTTGTGCACTATTTGACTGCATTACACTGGACTAAATTAAGCTCCCCGATATTGCGTTATGTAAGTGACGCCATTGTGTAACCTTCCATGCCTCTCATTATAATTTGCACGGAGAGCTTTGCCTGGTAGACAGGCATTTCGTAACGTCTGGATTTGTAAACTGAACGAATCCTCTTTTGTTCTTTGTGCTCTCAACCAGCGCCTTTACAGGAGGTGTAAATCTGCGCTAACTCTTCTAGGCAAAATTTAAGCAACGACGGGTCAATAAAGCCGATGGTCGATCGCCGCCAAGTTCGAACTGTACGCTGTCTACGTGCGTACGCAGCGCCGCGTCTGTGCTTTGTCGTTGATTCTCCACTACTTATGCATGTACACCGCGTTCCTATCACTGGTGTGCATCGTATTCACTTTGCGCAACATGGCCTGTCACTGGTTAGGCAATCTGCCATGGGTCGAATATTAATTACTCGCGCTGAACCCGATGTGGCCGCAGACAATCTCGAGAGTGCTATGCGTATATATAAGCGGCTGGCAAAAAGCAATCAAACATAGTGCGATGAAGAAACTGAAAGCACTTTTTGTGAGAGCGAAGCGACCGAAAATGCAGTGAATCGTGATGTTCTTTTTTTTTTACAGGACTCAATTTAACTTTCAAATCGAAATATTCATGCATGCCCAGCACGCATTAACGACTCCTTTGTCTCTACTTTATTAGTATATCACGACAAAGTAAGTGAAGCGTCAGACGTTGTGAAATCAAGGTTGTATGAGACACGAAGACGCATGCTTCATAAAATGTGAAAGCAATGTAATTCAACAACGGGTTCAGAAACGGCACTTATCAGAAATGCACGTAGACGGCGTGAGAAAAAAAGCATTTGCAGAAAGGAAAAAAAGCTTGCCAAGACATAAGAAGGGAAAGCGCAAAGATTCAGCGAAGCTAGCGTTGAATTGCATTGCAACATGTATTTGAATAAAGCCGTCCACAATCTGCTAGTTGTCTGAGCAGTCGTGCATTTGGCCCCTAGCGCAGGTCTCTTTCCCAAGTTATTATCATATTACCGGCACGAAAAACTTATTATAGGGTGTGCATTGCGAATCAACACTGAAATAAACGACCCGACGAACGAGGCCCACATGCTTTAGGCAATCACTACTTTACATGAAAATGTGGTACGCCATAATATCAAGGAGGAAGACACGGAAACTTTGTGCATGACAGAGCCCAACAAAACAATTCGCTGAGTAGCCTAGAATAGCCAGCTGACGCCAACAGAGCGTTTCGCTGAATAGTCCTCGTAACGCACTTAAAAGCAACGCTTGAACCGAGCTAGGACACCCATGTGAAAAAGAGTAACGCACAGGGAAGACGCAGTTAGTGCTATCAATTATTTACTCGTTTCAGTTTTGTTCTGCACATGAACTTCAACATACTCTTAGAAATCGTACCAAAGAGGAGGAAGAGGTTATTTGCGCCACCGCATCCCAAGATTGTCATATGCAATCTGCAATTTAAATAGTCACCGCCTGATTACGGTCAATCCCCCTTGTGGATATGCACCATTTTGTGAGGGGAACGACAACAATGTGCGCCTGTTCTTTTGTCATTCATTCATTTAATCAAAGCGTCACAGTAAATAGAACAGAAGCTATAGTATATAGAAAATCAGAAGTCGATTTTTACTTTATTGAAGATCAGCTAGTTTTCACTTTACTTAAATTACTGAGGATGCAGGTCACGTACAGAAATTACAAACCAAAGTGAAATTTATTGCGAAGTATAAAGAACACACTGCCTTCCTGCTGCGTTCTAATATTCCCTATATTTTAACCAGTTTTGCACTTCTCCCACAGAGTTATACAGCAGCGTGGCTTTGATAGACTATATATTGCACCGCAGGGTAGCCCCCGAAATTCCTGAACATAAGACAGTCGGGTAAAATAAGGCGTAAGAGTAGATCGAGGTATTTAAATAGGAGGGAAATGTTTTATATTCCGTGGTACTTTGAACCAGAACATTTGACAGACTTCTTGCAAGGCCATGTCTTCGCAAGCAGTCAAACAGTGCATAAACAGCGGTAGTCATTGAGGAAGGCTTCGTCAATAGTTCTTACAAAATGCGGAAACGAAACCGCAATAGGTGGCGCCGTCTGGGCATACATTCAGACACAACGTCTCAACGATGTTTCATACAAGAAACACTGCTTTGTAATGCGTTCGGTGTTAATTTTAGTAAAAGGGGAAAAAAGCTACCGCGAAGAACTTCGGAGTGGGGCATCTTGAAAGTTGCTCACGTGGAGACGTCAGCTTCGTGGTTCCGATGCCAGGGGTTGGCAACACCGGTCAGATGGAAGATAACGTTGTTCAACTTCGTAGCCACGTCCCACTTATTATAGGTGCTCACTCGGTCGTATGATGTGAGCCAGTCCCGAATTATGGCCATCAGTCCCGCTGAAGAGGGCTGAGTACATATGGCGAAGGGACTCTGAACGGTTGAATGCCAGGCTGACCTGCACGGTTTGGTGGTTCGAGTCTTGACACATACCAGCTGTCAGCAGTGTGCGGCTGCGGAGTTCTAAGGCGGTACGAGGCTTTCAAACCGCACCTCCACCGAATGTAAAAGGGGTTCAGTTGGCGACGCTTAGCTCAACGGTAGCAGCGGTGAAACACAGTTCATGGTCAGTCAGGCTAAGCATTCCCTTTTTCTGAGCGATAGCATGCAATGCAGGTAGGAGCATGCCCATCTTCTTCTTTGCGCTTGCAGTTTCATTATTTTTTGCTAGGCTGCTTTTGTGTGCGTAAACGAAATGTTTTTTATGCTTGAAACGTGCGTACAGCTCACTTCGCTCTTCTCCGAGCTTGAAACACGCAGGCGTTCCCTACATGCGTAGAAAAGTTTGTACTACGTCACAGAATACAGTGGAGCGCTCGTTTAACAGATACATTGTTTCCGCTTTAGGGATGGAGAAGTTGCTGATTGCGGGCTTGCCGCTACAAAGATAGAGATGAGTGCGATTTAAGCCTCGAAGTAGAAGAGGCATATCACGTATCGGTAAGTTCCAGCAAAAGGCAAGTAAAATGAGAAATACACATTATACCATGGATAATAACAATTGTCTTCAGAAACGAACCGACATTTAAAAATAAACGATGGTTCAAGGTAAAGGATAACCAGACAACGGCTTTCTTAAAACGGCCGCTTCGAAAACAAAACGAAACTGCAGCGAATGCGTAAAAGTAAGTGGTTCGAAGAAACGTTTCCTTCGGAGAAGCAAGCAATAAAAATTCAGCCCAAGGAGGAGAGAACGACAACAGAAAAGGGGAGATTGAAAAGTGTGCCAGCAAAAGAGGGCCAGCGTTACAGCCATTGTCGCAGTTGTGGAGTGTGCGTGGAAAAAGAAAAGAAACAGGCGAAAATAGAATATAGAAGCGGAACTGTGAAGACCAGTAGTTAAGTTAACAAGTAGGCCACGGGAATCGGCCACGTCATTTCCAGGGCATGGTAAGGCGGTTATGGATGGAGATGAACGTGCCAGCTTGTCCCTGTGGTCGGCGAGGAGCCGCGGAAGAACGCCGCGCACTGAATTGCGCAGAAAATTTCGATTTGGACTGACAAGGACAGAAGAGAGAGAGAGAATTTTACGAATGAGTGCACACATCGAAGGTTCGGTTAGGTTAGGTTAGGTTAGGTTAGGTTGTTTTAAGAGAAGCTGGAAGCTAATGTAAAACGCTTGCGCGGTTGTTTTCATTGCTCTGATAAAGGAAGACAATAGCTGCAATGCGAATATGTTTTTGGAAAAAAAGACAGTGCACCCTTAATACACGGACTGAGAAAGATAGGACGACACAGCGCTGACTTCATCTAGTTCTTTTATTGCAGAGTGACGCAATATATATAGGAAAAGTGGGCAGGAAAACATGGGAGCAGCTACTGGGCTTGCACGCGGCAGAAAGTTTACTAAGGTGAAAAAGACACGGAACAACAGTAATAATTGTTTTTTTTTGGTGGGGAAAGGGAATGGCGCAGTATCTGTCTCATATATCTTTGGACACCTGAACCGCGCCGTAAGGGAAGGGATAAATGAGGGAGTGAAAGAAGAAAGGAAGAAGGAGGTGCCGTAGTGGAGGGCTCCGGAATAATTTCGACCACCTGGGGATCTTTGACGTGCACTGACATCGCACAGCACACGGGCGCCTTAGCGTTTTTCCTCCATAAAAACGCAGCCGCCACGGTCGGGTTCGAACCCGGGAACTCCGGATCAGTAGTCGATGCTGTACCTGGGAACAGGCTAAAATGGAAAGGCGGGTAAAAGGACGAAGCCGATAGGGAGTAGCAGAGTAACAAATGACAATATGCGATGACAACATGGAAACAAAAAGCAATAAAATTGCCAAGAAGGCTTTTAAAAGCAGAATGATCATAAAATGCAATAAAAAAGTCAAAAAGGCCGTTAAGAGCAGAAGTACGAAAATAGCCAACGCATGAAGGGCAGGTAAAAGCTAAAAATTTGAATTCAAAAACCATAACGATAAAACTTCGAAGTTAGGGTAAAACGACCTAACTACTCTAACAAAACCTGGCTCAAATATTCTAATTCCCGTTTTATTAGAGCTATCGAGCTTGTACAATCTTCCTCTCGTTTGAGAATGTGGGCGTCTTCTATGATTTCACGTGTAAGTTGATGCGCATTTCTCGCGATGACAATGCATTCATGTAGAAAGGGGTCACAAGTATTGGAGGGGCACTTTAGGCAGTGGACTCTCAGGTTTTTTTTTACAGGGCTGTAAAGATTATTGGAATGCTCCATAAGACGCTGGTTCAGGCAACGCGCTGTTTGCCCCTCAAGGTAGAAGAAAAATAAAAATAACGCAATCGAGCTGAAGGAGAACGCAAAGGTGCGAAGTCTGGATAACGAAGCGCATTATGAACGTCCACAAGATTGGCCAACGCAAACAGGGAAGCAATCTCTTGGCTTTTGTGCGAAGTTCGGGACGAAGACACAAAAGAGGGCCCCGGCTTCCCGCCAATTCGGCAGTCGGCAGAGGGGAGGTGGAAGAGGCACGGCGGCTCCCAAAGCGGAAAAAGAATAAAGGATGCGACAGCGGCGGCCCAGACGACGAACAAAAGACGAAGGAAAGGCGAGGAAGAGCAGAAACGCCAGCTTTTCAGGACAGTGCGGGACAGCAGCAGTCCCGATGGCACCTGCCGCGACGTCGGGGGCGTTGATGGCTCAGAGCACCCTGTACGACAGGACTGTTTACTTTGTTTAGTCCTTAGATTTGCTTTTAATTTTCCGAGATTGATTTTATTGTAGAAGGCCTGGCGCTTCGAACGCGCGTTCAACCTTCTGTATAAAAATGTAGGAATCACTTACAAAGAAATGGTGCCGATTACGTATGCAGCAAAAAAGAAAAAAAGATTAGACCTAAGATTAACGGCTTAGAGAATTCACCAGTGAAAGCTCATTGCCATCAGCGCCGAGAGGTTGTGAGTGGCATGCCCATTCTGACGTTTCACTGTCTGGTTGGGCGTCTCACAGGCATGTTTTGGCATCTACACGCTCAGATGCATGCTCGGCCTTCTTCCGCTTTCGGTCCTCGGTTTGCTCGTGTTCCCGGCTCACTTTACGGACTACAGGGCCCGCTTGCACCAAGCAAATAGTCCGTACAGTTCCTAGTGTTGCATTGTTCGCACTCTAAACCTTCCGTTGGTTCTGACAAAAGGCGCACAAGTTATATCATGGGTGGACGCCTCAATCACGCAGAGAGGTTGCTGGGGTGTCCACCTGCAATTTAGGGCTGCCGTTGTACTCTGAATATCATCTTTTAAATTGCTTGTATAAAGCTATTACAGGTTTCGCTGTAAAATGCGAGGATTATAAGAATCACATTGGCCTAAGTAGATGTTCACAGAAGCAGATCAGCTTTTCCTTGTCTCGGCGTATACGGCGGGATCAGATCTGTCAGAACTGTAAGTTGATAGCGCAAATGACAAACCAGCGCAAGTGAAACGTAAGATCAGCAACAAATGAAACATGGAAATGATAACTGAAACATGAAATCCCGAACACTCTTGCTTTTTCGCAGCGGTGTATTCGCGCAATCATAGCAATAATTCAGTGTGCATGTATTGAGTTTCCTTTAATATATTCTGGTTTTGTTTTTGTTTTTTGTGTTTCTGCTGCCTTGTTCGCGTTTGATTTGCTGCTGAAACTATATCATTAATTTGCGATATCAGTTCACGCTGAAGATTCCCACGTGGTCGAAATTATTGCGTAGCCCTCCCCAATGGCACCTCTCTCTCTTTCCTCTTTCACTCTCTTTCCTTTTTCACTCCCTCTTTCCTCTCTTTCTTTAAGACGCGGTAGAGGTGCCTACTGAGAATTACTGCATCTTTCATTCCATGATAACCAATCATCATAACGAACGGCGTTTCTAAGCCTCCATTTTCCTTTACTGTCGAGGCTTACCTCATTCCAACACAGATACTTCTACCAGCGATTAGTAAGCCTTATCTCGTCATAACCACACCCAACGCATCACAAAATATTTTCTCTTAAATTCATCGCCCACCTGACTCTTTGCAGAACTTTTCGTCCGGTTCACTCGATTATATGTAATCTCATAACGCTTCGAGACAATCGTGTTACGAATGATGCGACTTCGTTTTGAGCGATCGCCCCCAACGTGCAGGTCATGGCCACCGCCAAGCACAGTCACAGCTTTTGGGTGCTTACTGTGTCCCTGGGTAATCGGCACTGAGCAGCACCTGCCAGGTTTCATTCGCGCTACAGCAGCGAAGCTGACCCGATGGGCTTGCGACTGGATCGCAGGCTCGCCGTGACGAAGCCTGCGGTGGCAGCCAGTGCCGGACGAGCTGGTTCGGATCTGCCGTAACTACAGCCGACAGTTACGCTGCCCTTGATGTGCCTTTCACCGGTATCGGCTCGAAGCCTCACTGGGCACGCACATTGGCGGAAGTTCCTTGATCGTTGTCTTGTTTGAGCAAGCTGTGCCAACGAATAACATGCGCCAGTCAGGAATTTCATAACTACGAAGCGAGAGCCCACGGGGAAGAGTTCGCGACTGGACCGACGAATATGACTAGACTGCCAACTGCCACAGAGAAGGTCTCACTGCAGCAACTCTGTGTGCTGGTATATAGGCACCCTGCTATGAAGTTTGTCGCGCAGATCGCAGTGCTGTAACACAGCTAGGTTTCTGCGGCAAAAAAGCCTGGGCCTCAGAGGCACCACCGATGGCAGCATCTACCATAGCAGGGCAGTGGCGCATCGTTTAACAGCTGCACCACTGCACCAGGAGTGGTATGAGGATTCCCAGCGACCTGTTAACGAAGAGTAGAGAATGACCAATTCCGCATATGTGAGCAACAACTCATTAATGCTAACGTGTCAGACCTTAATGCGAAGCTGAAGTGCCTTCTTCTTTAGTTTAAGTGCAATTGATTCAGCAGAAAACTTATTCTTTATAAGCAAAAGTTTATCGTCCGCTCGCTCGCTTGCTCTATCTTGGATCTCTTTCGTGTAAACGTGCGATCGGGAACGGAAATTAAAATTAAACGACAAACAGGAGAAAATAACTACAACAGTAACGGCGATCAAATATCCGCGGACACACGCGGACAAAGTCTCTGCCAACGTCCACAGCACACTCAACGCGCAGTATGTGTGCATTTGTGCGCTGGGATTCGTTCCTTCACTAGACCTCTGTCGTCCTGAAAACACTGGCAAAGAAGGAAGGGCGAACAGTAGAAGCAGAGAAGGCTAACGAGGGCGTTTTCTCCCTGCCTTTTCGAAGCGGAGAAAGTATTAGTACAGTGTTCCTCTGTGGCGTTTACATACGGAAAGGGCAGCACCAGTGAGCTGAGGAAGACATCTCAGAGTGGCTGAATACATTTGGAACTGTGTGAGGCGCGCGATACCAAGGAAATAGCGACAAAGCTTTAGAAAGAGAGACAGGCAAAAAACGTGTTTAAAAAAAATGACAGTAGTATGGAATATGAGCAGGGTCACTCTGTGTCCTCAAAGCCGGGGTCCAGTCATATCACAAAATAAACAGTTCTGTCGCATGATTTTTTTTTAACTTCAGTGTTGAATACTTTTTTGTACGTTCTTTTTGCTACTTTGGCACCGCATACCTTTCAATTTTCTTTTGAGCAAAATCTTTCCTCTACTGCTTGGACGCTTAAATGTGCACTACTGATTAGACTGAATAAATAAATATATATTCAAACCTTGTGTCACTGGCCATCTTGTACAATTGGAGTCAACTAGCTGGCTTGTACAGACAGCCACTTGACGTAAGCGAATGGCGATCTAGTGATGTCTTGCTGTACTAAATAAAACAGCTGTTGCGGCGCTTATAGGGTAAATTCATTCACACTAGTTTGTTGGCTGTTGGAGGGCTATGGCACTGAGAAGTTTTCTAGAAACGCATAATTCAGTAGTTTTCTTTACGAGTTCTTCCGGTTTGATTTAGACGTATGCCTGAGGCTTGTTAGTTGTACTGACCTTGGTGGTAGCAGCCCTGGGTACCATAAGTACTGCCTATAGTGTCCAGGATTGCAGTCAAAGCTATCCGTATGTGACTTTATACAAGGTATATATTGGCTGTATGTTTTATTTATGGCCTAAAGGATATTAATGATGTAGACTATTTAAATACGAAAGTAAATAGTGTGCTAATGTGAGAGTGTTCCCAGGGAAAAACAAAAAATGGCGCATCAGACGCAGCGTATCACGGGAAAAAAGTTTCAAGTGAAAGAAAGCATAACACTCCTGAAAGTAATGCGAATTAGGGCAAGATTACTCTGCTTCACTCTCTCAGGCACGCCTGTAGGCCAGTGTGAGCTGAAAGGCAGTTTAATTGCTCTCTGCGCCGTTGAAAACTGTCCTCTCATCATGCGAACGCGTCCACTCAAATTGCACTAGGCGAACTGGATGATTTGCCCTTTCCTCAGGAGAAATTTCTGCTCATGCACTTCTAGTAAAGAAAAGGAAGAAAGACGCTGTCAAACACGTCCAGACCGCGGTGTAAGAATAGAAAGGTGTCTAAACGAGCGCCCGGCAGGTGGCGCAGAACACCTCGCAGTTCTCGACTCTCGGCCTGATGGCGCCATACGACTGCGGGCCCTTTTGAAGTTAGAAACAGCGAAATAAATTGGACAGGAATAGACGTTAGCAAGGAAAGGCTGGAATATTGTGGAAATTACATTGAGAGGCAATGAGAACAACTAGTTTAAAAACAAAGCTTAGCCAAATTGAGTAAATAACCAAAAAATAATACGCATATTTACTGACAATTCTCAGT
Organism: Amblyomma americanum; assembly: GCA_030143305.2. Classification (NCBI taxonomy): domain Eukaryota; kingdom Metazoa; phylum Arthropoda; class Arachnida; order Ixodida; family Ixodidae; genus Amblyomma; species Amblyomma americanum. Next base: position 202,249 of record JARKHS020019007.1, read on the forward strand.
GTTTACCAGTCGTTCTCGTGGCCTTCAGTTTATTTAGCGTGTGTAAAACATTGGGACTTCCAACAATTTGCTTGCCACAAGTCCGATAAAAAGTGGATGCCTGTATTGATATGTCATCCGTAATTCATCAACCCGCCAAACCGAAAAACAGTCTGGGGATTTAGTCCAACACGGCGTGCAGAATGATGCGGACTGCGATGAGAGATCTGAGAAGAACCTGATTGGTGCTATTTTCTGTACTACAGACATTAAATAAATGAAACCTGAAATTCTTGGCATAGTGTGAAATATCGCATGCACGCCAAAAGAGCTCAGGCCTGACTGTGAATTAGTCCGCACGCTACTGAAACTGCATGATATTGCACCCGTAACCTCATTCGGCATTTAATGACTAGCTTTATTGTCAAAGAAAAAAAAGGCACTCTAAAATCGGTGTCACTCATGAGCGAAAGAGCACGTATGCGACCTATACGACAAGCAGTACGGAAATTAGACCTCGCTTTTCTCGCTAAAATCCCGGCCTTTCCACGCTGCAATCAAGAATATAGTTAGGAAAACTTTGACAGTTTCGTCAGTGTTTGCGTCCTGTTGCCCATTTCTTTTTTCTTTGCTTTGCAGTACTGACGCATCCTCATTGACAGATAGTAGTGTAAAAGCTGAGTCGTATATATAATTGTCTCCTTGTGATCAGGGCCAGGGAAGAAAAAACTGCAGCTTTCGTCAGCGCACGGTGATATATCTCCTCCGAAGCAATGTAACTCGCGATTCAGCCGTCAAAAAAGAGATTTAAAAAAAAAAGATTTCAGCAAACAGGAGTAAAAAAAAAAGAATAAGGATAAAAAAAATGATACCGAACGCACGGCGACTCCGCTTTGCCGCAGCGCTCCTGCGCCATGCGCTGCAGCAACCCACCCGCACAAAACAAAATAAATAGTTGGGCTGAGTGACGTCTACGATCCTTGTCGACACGATTGGAGGAGACGGGATTGGCGGTGCTGTCAAGTGGTCAACATTGATGCGCTGAGCTTTCGAAAAGTATACGCTTCTAACATCATCTAGTTCGAGTCGATGGTAGCTAGCCCCAGCAGCTAGAAGGCAAAATGTTCGGCGACACTTCAAACAAGTAGTTGAAGCCGCGCGGTGCGGTGTCCGAGGAGGATGATTCCTGCGGGCCCTGCTCTGTAGACAGGAGATCTTGATTCTCCGCATCCTCTTGAGGACATTCGAACGGCTCGTGAAAACACGACGTTTAATTGGCATCAGAATATCGTTCCTCTCAGCGGGCCTTTTCCGTTCCTTCCTGACTTCCGACAGGGTGCAGGGCAGTCAAGGAACCTTGTTGGCACCGCGTCTTTCGCAAGACACGCTCGCCGCGGTGTACGTGTGAGTACATAGTCCTTGTATGTGGCTTCCCACGTATTCGACACGAGATGAGGCTCGAAATGCTTCTCACATATATAGTACGAAGGCTGCAGCAAATGGTCCTTATGTGGGATGGCATTTCTCCACAGCTTCAAACGTCATTCGTCCTTTGGTGCCGAAAACAGCGACAACTTCCCGACTTGTTGCCTGTCGTGCATCGCGGAGCAAAGCACTTTCTTCCCATTGTCGAAGCACCGAAGCACCGACGACAGCACCATACACCACTAGAATCAAAGTACAGTCATGTTTCATTCAAAGAACAACAATAGTGATTGAATTGTAAGTCCGTGCCGAAGAAAACGTACGCTCAACGGCACGTTGACTGCAAGCTGACGACAACGACAAAAGCAGCGGCAGGGCCCGCGGTTGTGTGCCGGCATCTGTCGGCAGGCAACGAAACTGCGAGACTCTTCGGCCAACATTCGGAGCACAGGACATACGGCGCCTTTGGTACACCTCTCTATTCTTACACCGTGGTCCACACTTCGATTTGTTCAGCTGCATACGTGACGTCATTAAATTACCCCCAACGCGCTTCTTCTACACACTGCGATACATGGAAATGAAAAGGAAAAATGAAAATTGGTTTTCGGGGAAAGGAAATGGCGCAGTATCTCTCTCATATATCGTTGGACACCTGAACCGTGCCGTACGGGAAGAGATAAAGAGGGAGTGAAAGAAGAAAGGAAGAAAGAGGTGCTGTAGTGGAGGGCTCCGGAATAATTTCCACCACTTGAGGATCTTTAACCTGCACTGACGTCGCACAGCACACGGGCGCCTTAGCGTTTTGCCTGCAGCGTTTCGCCTCCATCGAAACGCTGCCGCCGCGGTCGGGTTCGAAACCGGGAATTCTGGATCAGTAGCCGAGCGCCCTAACCACTGAACCACTGCGGCGGGTTAATAAGGAGAGGCCTGAGCACTGTGCGCATCTTCAGTTCTGTGGAAAAAGTGTAAAAAACACACAATAAATGGGCTTCCTTTATAGGATGTGAAACGCGAGCCACCTCCTCGTCAGAATAGCGCAATAGCGCGCAGGCATCTAGTCGCGTTGGTCTGATATCAAGAACTCGCTGCGTGTATTGATGCCACCTGCTGCTTTTAAATGCAAGGAATGCCTTGCACCGACGACGTGACTGCTTCTCATTGTTTCACAAGAGACGGTAGCGAGAGCCGGAAAAGAGGAGAGCTTTAAACTTCTCTACTGTGAACGAAAGGTAGCTTGTACTTTGCTTCAATTTTCGCTTGCATTGTGCACACTGAGCGATGCCCCGGCACATATGAGAAAAAAGAACAAAATGAAAGACAGCCGCAAACCATGCAAGTAGGCCTTGCCGCTTCTTTTTGAAGTCGCAGGTCTTATGCTGCTTAGAAGCTTGGTAGTAGTATAGAGTAGGAACTGGCTTCGGTTCAGGCCGAGGTGTGACGACAAGGCCGCATCCCCGCTCTGCGAAAGGTTGTCACTGTTGTGGGGGGAAACTGTACTGGGTGGGGCTTGTTCCCGGCACACGTGTTCTTGCCCGAAAGGCGACGCGGGAGCGTTCGTGCGTGCAGCGTGGCTCCGAGCGGCTGATTTCGTTTGCTCCTTCACTGCCTCCCATGCCTAGAATGCTCGCAGGACGGGACGGCCAAATTCAGTTGGCGTGCCCGACGCATCATTCCTCGCTCATCGATGTATCTGGAGACGCTGGAGAGAATGTGGCGTACTGCTGCTGTTCCGAAAATATCCCTTGACGCAACCTCCTACTAGCCACTTTCACCCGGCCACTAGCCATTCCCTATTTCCCACTAGCTTTATTTTAGCTCTGCATTTGCGCCTACACTTGCAGGCAGAAGTGTCATACTAGCGAGCGAAATCAGACGTACGCATGAGGGTTCGACCAATTCGGCCTGTCTTGTACTCTTCTTGATTCCTTCTTTCCCTGCTATAACCTTCGCCGTCTTCTCTCACACTTACCTTTTCTCGTAACGTTCAGAGCGTGTGCGATAGATCTGCAGCATCCTTCAGTGGCTACCATTATCGCCATCCCGTCGCCTATGCTATACTGCGCTAGAAACAAAAGTGTCCCTAAAGCTACTCATTCTGCATGTCTACTGAGAGGGGCCTTCGCTGAGCACTATCTGCTATGTGGGCTTCAGAGCGTAAATGCCGATATTGCAGGTTAAGAGTGCTGAAAAATTTCACGATGTTCACCCTGAGAGTGCGACGAGTGATGCTCGCAAACTGCTTCGCGAAAGATTAACGTAATGATGACGTGACGCTTGACTGTTGTTGCCACTGAAATGCTTTGACACTGCTACTAAACTGCCACTGACCAAACAAACATATCCGCAGCAGTCTTGAATTGCTGGCAGGATTCATGGGTTACGGGAAGTGATTCCTCCACCACGGATAGGTTAGGAGTTCTGGTTCGTATCCAGTTTCCCAATTTGGGCTTCTGTGGAAGGCGGGGTTTAGGGTAGAGTGGCAGGCGGGTGGCCGCACCCAAGCCGGCAGCTTTGTACACATTTGTATTGTTCTCTACCCTCTTGTAGAGAAAGGGGGCATGCGACGGGAAGACAACGGCATCGACATTGGGAAACCGGAGAACTAGGCTAATGCTTCTAGTTGCGCAAAAAGGAAAAAAAAGCTGTCAGAGGAATCGAAACGGCATGACACATTTCTGCAGTGTGTATTTCCTGTCACACCACTACATTAATTCTGAAAGTATATTTCCGAACTTGGAAGTGATAGCTCTACTGATCTCTCCTTCGTCCTGCTGATCGATTCGGAGAGGGCCCAGTGCAGTCCCACTTGACGTAGACTCTCCAAGATCACACATTCTCATTGTCGAACAGATAAACGCGGCATTTGTCCATACTCACGAATACAACGGTGATCACGTATCCGGAAAGAGTTCAGCAACTGTAAACTGAGAAATAGAACAAACTCTATTCAGGTTACGTTTGTTTCCGCGCTAGTTGGTTATGGATCTTGACTTTTGAACAAAACGCTTTTTCAGAAGTTAGCAAGGCTCAGGTTTGCAGCGGGCCTTTGTGACACCGCATAAATAGGACTCTGCACATGCAGTGTGTAATGTGAAAAGAACCTGGCATTCTGTTCAATCCGACAGCTGGCACGGTGGCACAACACATTACAAGAGGCTATTAGGCTCATAAATTCTAGAGAAGTGCAGTTTTTCAGCGGGACCTTGTTCTGAACGCAATATTTCAAAATTGCTCCATAACATTCAACATCTCCACAGATGCCCCCTAAGGCCGCTTGTAGTCTTCTGCTATTCATTGTCAAAAACGCACCTGATTGCTTTCCTATGGCAGATTTAACTACTCAGTGCGAGCGTAGGTTGAACTTTAAAGGCAAAATTTTAGTGCGCTTGAGAAGGTTACATCATTCCCGTCGATACGTTAAAAACGGCATCTTTCAATATTGCACACTTGCATCTCAATTGAAACGGATGTCCAAGAAAGCTGAACTTGCGGAGGCCACGAATACAAAGAGCGCACTCAGGGCAGTTATTTCAATTCAACCTCAAAGTTTTTTTCACGAATTCATGCGCGTACTCAAAGCAGCGCACACATTCGAAACCAACAAGCCCCATTTGCTGATTTGCTCTCTACTTTACGTTGCCATTGCTGGCATTGCGCTATTTGCGTAAAGACAGGGTGCGGAGAGAGACGTCTCCGCTGACGGAAATACCGATGTTATGACGGCAGGGCGTATAATATAGTGCGTATAGTAGTCGATCAGGAGGGAGTAAGTTCTAGCGCCTCTCCTGTACTTACATGCTGCCGCAATATAGTAGAGTGTTATGTGGGGACGGGATGAGTACGGAGAAAGTTATAAATCAACAGCTTGTTTTGTCTGAACATTACTGGGGCCCTACACCACATAGCACTACTTTTAAAATATTGTATGTTAAAAAAGGTGGTCTCTAAATGCTTGTTAGAAGCTTGCTGTTTGACCGCCTATCCTTCGGTGCAGTGGTCTTTGCTTCTAAACATCACGAATAAACACGTTCCCTGCCTCACTCTACCATTCCAAGCCGTCCGGGCAAATGACGCGGTAAAGGTAACAGATCAGGAACACGTGGTGAAGGATGGGCGGGAATTCCCTTTCGGACAGGGTCATAACAAGGCTACAAGTCAAAACTTATCTCCCAATGAACCTTCCTCGCCTTTACCCCTTTACTTTCCGACAAACTTACCCTCTCGTCTTTCCGAAGACGGAGGCCACTAAGCCCATTCTCCCGACAGCGGGTGTCGTGCCCACTGGACCGGCCGATTCCGATAGCCGCGCACTCGCTCGAGCGGGGCTGATTTATGACAGACTCATCTGTTGGCCCATAACCGGGGGCGGTGGTAGCCGCGCCTGCCTCCCTTCTTCTCCGAGATCGATGCGAAGACGACGACGCTGCTGCGTACGCCACGAATGAGACGCCGGACACCGCAGCGCGTGCGCCGTTTTGAATACGAGAAAAGTCGGAGAGATGAATGAAGCTGCCGTAATTGTACCACATGTGCGCATACTCACTGTCCCGAGATCGACTGATTGGCGAAAGCCATTTTGAGCGGCTGCGGGAGCATTTGCACGTATTCAGGTACAGAGAGTACGCATAATGGGGACGACCTTGATGGTTGATTTGTCTTTTGATGAGAGAGAATATTTTTATTGCGTGAGTTACAAGCACATGTCTTTTTGACGGGCCCGGAAGGAATAGGCACCCACTCAAAACTACGGGGAAGGTTCCCATTGTATGTAACTCTCTCCCCTTCTCCGCGGATCTCTTTCGCATATACCACGGTAAAACATCCAAGTGGCTTCTCACCTTCTGCTTCTTCGCACAAGGCAACTGAAAACGCTGACGGTTATTCCGCATGCCCTCCCTCAAAGTGTTTCTTGCTGTAAAACAGCATGCACCGTATAGAAAGAGAAATAACTTTACAGGGCCAAAGTGCGATGTGGACTTCCGGGTGAAGTCCTTTGTGTCGGATCGCAGTGGCGACGGTGACAGCGCAGGCCCTCAGGACCAGCCGTTGCTTCCAATCAATGGTCGTGCTGGTAAGCCGTGCTCTTCCATAATTTGGATGTGAGATATGGAATGGAGTGATCCCCAGGGGGATAAGGACAATTCCAGAGGGGATGATAAAGCGTCGGAACACCACCGCAGGAGAGGTATTGTGCCAGACAGAGACTAACGAAGACGTTCTGGAAAAGGAGGTTGAGGTGGCAGCGTGACTGAAACATATGGCACGCTGAGGCGTCCTGCCTAGACGGGATCGTATGCTGCAAATCCGAGCTATCGCCGTAAAAAGTGCGTCCTCGTATAAGCCACGCCTGCTGACCACACTAATCCCAGGTCTCTGACAAAAGGCACAGTGGCAGCTTATGAGCGCACACTGCAACCTTAGGAGCTCGGGGTCCATCCTCTGACAAGAGAGGCAGTGAAAATAGAGTGCGACAGCACTCCATGTGCTCTGGTGTTAAAACTGGCGTTTCCAATCAGCATCATGCACGCGTGGATATGATGTCACCCAATAAAGCATGGTTTGAGTGCAGTCCGACGTTTGTAACCTCTACCAAAAAAGTCGCCCTCGTTTCCCTACAGTCTTCCCACAAACGGTCTCTAATAAGCTTTTGTGGCACGGCCGCAGAAAGGAGAACGCTGAGCGGGCACATTGTCAAAAACAAAACAAAAAACAGCAGAAACACCAGAGGATGAAAAGAAAATCGTTGTGAAAGAACAAACTGCGTAAACAGTAAACAAAGAGAAACGGGGAACATAAAAGGTGGTCAGATAAAGGTCTGAAATGGAAGCGAAAAATACACGCAGCACGAACTAAAGAGGAGATAGTACGAAGAGGAAGGAAGAAAGGAAGAGGAGGGGTTCCGATGAGGAAAAAAGTCTCTGTGCAATCGTTGGTGCGGGACGCGATAGAGGGCGGGGAAGAAGAACAAAGTTGAGTAAATATAAGAGAATGCTGCCAGTTTTGTGATGCTGCATACAACTAAGAAACAAATGGTGTGTTCTCTCTCTCGTTCTGGTCTGACCTCCACCGTTTGGCGGCAGCGTCCTTGCAGTGCTAGATGCGCGTACGCTCGGCCGCTTGGGTGACCAATAGGAAACTGTCAGACAGAGAGCTATTAGGCAGAACTCAATTATAGGCTGCAGAAAGATTAATTACCTGTTTTTTGAATTAGTCACTTTCTTTTCCACTTCTAACCCTTTCGGCTTCGCGCAACACCTCAGGCCGAAACTGATTACAAGCCTACGCTACCATAGCACCGGCTGGTGAGTGCAACCAAGTTGAGGGAGCGCTAGCCCTACGTATGTTTTATAAAGTAAAGCGTGTATTTGTTGCAGCAAAGACACGCTTAGTGCTATGAAGCACACGTATTCAACAATTGAATGCGGTTCCAATGAAATTTGTGGACGTTTTAAATGATCGAAAACCGGATATACTCGTGGCTCGGCACTGATGAGCATGAGCATGCTTGACTGTAATAGTTCGGATGCCGAAAGTTTTGTGTTAAAATAGGGTTGTGTTCTTTCGCGGTTGCTAATTGTATTGCAATGCAATGAAATCGCATTAAAGTAGGAAGACCGGTGAGCTGGGGTGGTAACGAATGTTTCACGAAAGTGACTTTCCTCAATTGCCTTGTAACCTCAGCAGTACCACAAGGTGTAATGCGGAGCCAACTGTGCTTTTTTTTTTGGGGGGGGGGGGGGGGGGGAGCTTTGTTGGAGGAAAAGCGCGATGAGCGTCAACGCCTGTGGGAAATGATGTACGCGAACTGATTAGAGGAAGGCTGAGAAGGTGATGGTAGGAAATGCGAATGAGATATCGAATGTGCGCACTCAGAGTATCAACCGGAATGTAGGTAGTGATGAGACGCTCCTGTGCGAAGAGAATGGATTCATCCATATCGAGAAACTTAGAAAAGCTTAAGCATGCCCGGAGAAGTTACATTTAAACACCTCAGTGAGTTCAGTATTGTTTTTGTAATGTTTCCGGATACAGAGAGTGTACTGTATAGAGAGACTGTTCAGCGAGACTGTAAATTAGAGGGCAATGCATGGGCTCTGAAAATGACTTCGCTACTCATTCGTCTAGTCACTCTACTTTGGACGCATAATTGTCATTCTCAGTAACAACCATAGCTCTTGTCCCGAATTAATCATACCCACTTGGCTCCACGGAAGAACGACTGACGTGTTATGTCGATTCAGTGATGTCCATTTCACTGAACAATATGAGGTCGAATGGCCAGATGGACTGACGGCAGCTGTAGACTAACGAAACCAGTTTTACACGTGCGGCAGAGAGAAGTTGAAGCAGGCAATATTGGATTTTGTATTGTTGACACAGTAGGCACTCGCCGGCACGTGCTCGCAATATTTCGACGTTCAGACTGCAGACGCGCACAAAGTTCTTCGATTGGAAAGGCCTGCATAAGTGCTTGGTCACGTAAACGAGAGACAGAAAAAAAAAAGGAGCTGCGCGAGAGGTCGCAGACGTGCGCAGGCCCCTCTTACAGTGAAAAGCTGAGTTGCCTCGCGCACTCGTGTAAGGGCGAGAGCAGTTTCAGCGTAAGGCTTAATTTGGACTGGTTCAGCGAGCAACGGGAGCCGCGCACTCTAAACCGCTAATGCTTGCTCTGGTCTGAGTGGGCTTTCCCAGGCTTGCTGCGCGCTTCCACATTCGGAAAGAGGCCCACACGTAGAAGCACCCGGTTAAGTGAGAGCGAGTATGGTCACTCTTTGCCATAAGGAAAGCGCTCCGTCGTAGATGCTGTAGCCGGCCTGAGGAAACCGCTTGCCGGATGTATTGTTTTTCATACTCGTAGACGACCTAAGATTGGCTTCTAACATTACGGTCGCATTCTTGGCTATGTTCATAGGCGAAGATACGGGCGGCAACCGATCATGAGGCGTTCTTACGACGTGAACAGCATTGTCAGCTTAGTCCCCCGCATGGTTGAATCCGAATCTAGTTTCTGCAACCATACACGGCTCTAGCGACAGGGACTACAATGGCTATGAATTGATACCCTGGAAAAACAGAGCGAGTCGCTCCGCTGTGGAAGCCACGCACGCAAGCGTAGAGAACAACTCCAGGAGCCTTTCACCCTTCAGAATAGCCTCAACGCCCATTCCCTTGCTGGCCGAGTGAACGGATGTGAGTCAACTCACGTCCGAACGGTACGGAATTACGGGCTCTGGGAAAGTGGCTGAGCATTGGCCGCTTCGTACTACGCAGAAGGGGATCTCACTGCGAGGGGCTAAATGGCTTTCTGATAGGGTGTGTCCTCACCGAAGATGGCTTTCCTATTTGTTCTCCGCGTATTATTTCGCTCTCTTGTTCAGCAGCACAGTTTTTTTTATTGGAGAAATGGAAGAACGAGATAGAAGTAGAAAGAAGAGTAAGAAATGGTAAGGAAAAACAATGGTCCGTGTTCAATTTTCACTACCGTTAATGGATGAGTGTTTCGAGTATCTAGACGTGCATTTTAACCAAACGATATTTGTTCCGCCCGACTGGCTGCCTGGCAAACGATGTCGCTAATGATGCTGGTTGGTGGGGGATGGGTTCAAAGGGAATTCTATTTGCGGAGAGCATTTGCAGCGGGTTTGGTCCTCGATTTCGCTTCGCTTTAGGTGCTTGGTGACTGGAACACTGGAAAAAGGAAGAAAATTCCAAAAATGTGCCGCAAGAAAATGGCAGTTGAGCCCAAAAATATGCGTTCGAAGTTGGAGTGATCGTGATCAAGTCCACACGTGCCTGCCTGCTGATGAACGGCTTTTCGCAAAAAAAAAAGAGTGCGGATGTATGCCGCGAGGCCGTCGAGTACACCGTTACACCTGATATCCCAGTTTACCGTACCTACATGGTCACGTCTTTAGTCTGTAAGAAAATCAACTAATCACTGTTCGAAAGAAATTTATAGCACTTGGCCCCCGTTAGGCTGTCACTTTAAAAAGAGATTGGTGCCACCAAATGTTGAATTTTTCAGGCAAAGAAATGCTTACCTGCGACCTCGAAGATGGTAATCGTAGTTAGTGCAGGCTTAATTCCAATAACGGGGGCGGAATGGTGACATTGGCGAAATGGGCTCGTATGACAAGAAATACTTTAAAAAAAACTCCAAAGGAATGATAATTTTCTACGCTTAGTGTACATAAAATATAGCTAAATTTAATTACGCTTCCGCAAGTTCTTTACCGAAAAGTCCCCGAGCAGTCATCAATTAATGAAAGGAACAAACAGAAAAATAAAAAACACAAACTTTGGAGTAACTGGGAGCAGGACTCTAACCGTTTGAATCCCGGACACCCGGAAAGGAGAACTTTAGAGAAGAAGAGTGGGAAAGAAAAAAATTCACAGGGACACCTTACTACATTATAACCTGTCAATGCGAGAACATTAGAAACTCTTGATGCCTTTACCGCAAGCGGTGCCACTTCCGGTCTAGTAACGGTAATTCCCTTCTGCCAATGAGAATTATTCGTTCTGGTGACGTCACTTTCCTCTAGAGAATAGGTGAATTTTGTAACCGGGATGCATGCTGGCCTCATGCGGCTTCAATGCTATCGCATCAATAAGGATAACGGAACGCCTACTCAATTGTTCTTTCTTATGCATACGGCAATCAAACCGCACTCGTTCTCCAGGCTAAAGCGCAGGAACTTCGCCGGGTACTGTGACAAATTTCTTCGGAGCTTTTCACACGGTCGAAAGTCTATCAATATTGCGCATTGTAGAGACATGGGTCCCGACGAGGGGTAAAATCATGGGAGGTCGACTTTGCGCTGCGTGTTCTCCAGGCATCAGCACACACTCGGCTCGAAAAAGAGGCTCGTCGGCGGGAGTGGCTGAGAATAGCTATCATGGGCCTTTTTCGGAGACTATACAGACCTGACGACTTGAAAGGCCAAACTGCACTCGAGGCGTTTTTCTTCTATTCCCTGAAACCTAGTGTTGTACGGGTCAATGTGAATTCTTTTTTTAGACAGCTGCTGGATAACAGACCAGGTAAGAAAGATCTAGCGACACCAAAAAAAGTAGCCAAGAGTTCAACAACGCTAGCATGCGCTCCGAGCAGTTATGATTAGGGGTCGGATTTTTCGGTCTTTATGTTTTTAGGATTTTCGGCGGCCTTTTTCGCTGCTTAATTCTCGAACACTGTATTTTTTTTTCGCGGTGAATAATATGTTCAGGGGATGAATTACCATTTGTTTTACATAATTGGCTATACCTGTGAGGTCAATAGTCATTTAGATTTTATTTTGCCCTTCCTGTCAGTTCGAGCATTCGATTTACAAGTAATAATATACAAACGTTCTATAGAGCTGCGATGGTACAAGAAAATAGTACCGTCATTAAAATAAAGCTAAAGAAGTTTAATGATGGAACCGTCAGACAAAACCTGAAGTTAAAGCCACCGCATTGGCTCAGTGGTTATTGTGCTCGACTGCTGACTAGAAAAAATGCTGGTTAAACTTCGGCCGTGGCGGCCGAATTTCGATGGTGGTAAACTGCAAGAGGCCCGTGTGTTGGATGTGAGTGCTGGTTAAAGAACGCCAGGTGGTAGAAACTATCCGCGGCTCTTCACTACGGCGTCCCTCATAGCTTGAGTCGCATTGTGACGTTAAACGGCGTACGCTATAAACCGAAATACAAACACTTACAAGACCCGCAGAAGTAGAAGCTGACAAACGAAAAAAAGGAGAAGAGCAGTGACCGGACTTTGGTTTTTGACTTTTTTGCCTTAACTCGCGAAGTTGGCTATCGCTCTGTACGCAACTCGTTTTCACTGCGCGTCGCGAGCATGCCAGTAACGCCGGTTGTTCAGCGTGGGAAAGAAACAGAGGCTAGTGAAATTAATGGGAACACATAAAGCAAACAAAGACACGCCAAAGGAATAACGAAGGCTTTCAAGCGACATACCTTTTGATCCACCGTGTGCCTAAAAAATGAAGCTGTGCTCTTATTCATGTCATGACGTACAGCTTACGATCTTGTACGTCACTTTATCTTTGAAAGCGGCTCGAAAGTGCAAGAAATGAATCTAGAAATACCGCGATAATGGAGAGTGAAATGGTTTTAGACGTGTTTCTGACGATCGACCACAAACTTAAAGCGAGACTTAAAAGAGTATCGTTTTTCCTACCTTTGGTGTGACAATGTAGCACCTATATAATGTGATTTTTCTTCTTTTTTGTGAGTAGACTGCTCGATACACTAGCCCTAGGTGAAAAGTAGCGAAATTTTGTTATGGTATTCGACGTTTATAGAAGTTGCGGATAGTGACGATAGGCAACAGTCTACGTCCCAAGCGGTTCGATGTGACGCTTCAAGTCTGCCCAGAACACAGTGCCAAGTTGCGAGTTACGTTCTGAGCACAAAGGAACCGAGAAGAATAGGTACGCAATTTGCGTCTCGCTTAGGAGAAGTTCTCTGCAGACACGCACAATCGAGGCGCGGAAACTGCTTCGGGTGTTCCATAAAAGTGTTATGGAAAACCTTAATTCTCGCAAGCGCTCTCACATCCACTGCAAGAGCAGCAACCTTCGACAGCAAACCCCCTTTGTAATTTTTTTCCTCAGCAAAAATATAACGAGCGCCATTACTTCTTAACAAACTTGGTCATGCTTGCCTGTCGTGTATGATCAAATAGAGGGATCAAAAGGAAGACGAAAGAAAAAAAATGAGGCCCGAAAGATACGAACTGTAGTGAATTTTCATACAGTGGCGCACAGTAACCTGCGCGCAGAAAAAAAAAACATCACAAGAAACTCGCTAGCGACGTTGCTTCCTCTCTGTGTTCTGCTGCGGACCAAGAAGATGAGAAAGAGAAGAAAAAAAGCAAGGAACGTAGAAGGACGATGGATACTATGCCATAAAAACCGCGCACGGCTTGTATGGCAGCCGCTGCTGCTGCCTCCGTCGTCCGTGCGGAGGGACGGTGGCTTTCCGACAAGCCTCACCACCGCTGACCGACCGCACATTCACCAGAAGTGGTTTCAGCTGAGGGCGGCGAATTTATTGTGCCACGTCCATCGGACGGCCGCCTCTTTTTCTAACTATTATACTTCTTGCCCCCTCCCTTTACTTCCCCTCATTATCTTCTGTTTTCGTTACGCGGTGCTAACGAGCCAGTCACGCCCACACGGTCTTGGAGGAGAGCGATAAAGAGGTAGAAGAAAGAAGGAAGAGAATAGTGAAGGAAAACCTTACTGACGAAGATCATGAGAAAGGAGGAAAGAAAAGAGGAAAGAATACAGAGCTCTTGAAGCAAGGCGAAATGGAGACGAGGAGAAAATGAAATGCAGTGAAAGCTGGTAGGGATATCGAAGAGATGTGTATTATTGAACAAAATTTGCTCTTTATTGCCAATACCAACCTTCTCAATTCCTTACGAATGCGAAGCAATGCACTCGCAAAAATAGATTGCGGCAATCAGCTCGAGTGAAAACGCTCTCCTTCCAACTTATAGACTTGCACACAAAATTCGACAAATCAACGAAACTGCGACTAAAGGACATCAAAACATAGCCTGGCGTAGCGAAATGAAAATATTTTGGTGCAAAGGAAAAGAAAAGAAAGGATCGGGAGAGTTGCTGTGGCGGGGGCGGCTAAGCAACGCCCCTAACCATTCCCGAACATTCAACGCTCGCAACAAGCAACAGCTGACAGGATCGATGACGGCGTGAGAGGTGAAGCCTCAGGGAACAAAAAGAAAAAGAAACGCAAAAACTGCCAAGTACAAAAAGAAAGAGAAATAAGAGACAAAATAAAAAAAGAACACAAGGTCAAAGTTAGCGCAGGACACGTAGCAGGAACAAGCTCGTGCGACGCTTCCGGATGCGAGCTGACCGTGCGGTTTCCTGCATGACGGGTGGAGGAGCCATAGCGACGTAGCGAGAGCCAGCATATGTATGAGCGAGTGTGAAGGAGAGGCGTTAAGTACTCAATAGGGAAGAAGTGAAGGGAAGGAAAAGCTGGGGCTCCTCTTGCCTTTGCATCGAGAAGGACAAACTTGAGAGCCCTTGCAGCGAATATACGTGATCGGAATCGGGAAGAGAGAAAAAAAAAGCATAAAAGGGACGCCACTGCGATGCTCGTCGTTTGCGGCTCCGAGTAGAGGCACTGCCCCAGTTGTAGCAGCAGCTCCCCTATTTTCCCTCTCTCGGCTTTCTTCTGCTCTAACAACAGACCTACCGGCCGCCTTACCCAGTATATAGCTAAGCTCAGTGTTCACGCAGGAGGGTAACCACGACCGGTTTACCTCACGTGGAAGCCGCGCAGAGTTTTCGATCCTGGCTCCTCTTTTTGTTTTGTCTGGTGTTCTTGTCTTGGGTCTTCTTAGATGAAGCTAAGCACTGCGGGGGAGATGATTTGCGCGAGTTGTGGCTCCTGCCCGCTTCGTTTCCGCCACTTGCGGTTGTGCGTTCGTACGCCCGTCGCCTTCCTGTTCCTGACCGCCTTCACAAACATTCGCCGTTCTCTGCCTGTCTGCAGCGTTTGCTTTAGCTCAGAGCTTCGGAGAGCGTCCCACGAATCGGCGTAAGGAGATCTGACACCGCCTTCTTTAATGCGCTCCATGCGCAGATAAGCTGGCTGCGTATGTCATTTTGTTTGGCACCCCGGTAATAAACGGAGTGCGGTTTGCTCTAGTATAGCCAAAGAATGAGAAGGGAGCAACATTTTGCCAGACCGAAATCAGAGAGCAGATGGAGCGCCTACGTTATTTTGTACCGTACATCCATAGGCGCCGTTTGTTCCATGAAGTATGTTTCGCTCAGCTGCTCACCCTAACGGCGCGAGCGACTGACGCGAATAGAAAGAAGATGGCACTAGTATGTGGTGGCCAGATGTTAATTTCCATGATCCGAACTTTCGGTGCGGCGCACATCCTTGACAGATACGGCGAACGACGCTTAGCTAGTGCGTCCTATCTCACGGAAAACCTTAAAACCGTTTTCAGACGGGTACGATAAAAAAGAAGACAAGAAATTAAACGCCATTACCTGGTGTGCAATTAGTTGCCTTCTCGAAGTATACTAATCGCTCTTTTCGAACTGAAGAGCTGCGAAATCATGAAGAGCATTGTCAAGCATGCGACGAGCAATTTTACGAAGAGTTGGGGAACAGTTGGTCTCCATTATAATTTACTTAGAGCTTGTGGACAGTTGTCCACGTTTATTAAAAGAGCCTTACGATGTCTGGTAAAATAAGCGGTGGCCACATAATGGACGCGTCAGCTCTGCGAGGGAGCCATGGGCGCTCTGTCTGTCAGCCACAGGCGCTACTTGTTAAATGATGTGTACATCTTTCGCGTTGCTACCTACTCTAACAGTGCTTAAATAAAGAGGGACTATTAGCGCTATAATGCAATAAAACGCAATAAAGCAAGAAAAAATGAACCCAAACGTTTTGGTCTTAATATAGCAATGATAGGATAAACATTGCTGTTCTTCTGAGAGAGCACACGTGGGTTTCGAACTTTGCTAGATCACGTTACCCCTGATGGCACACTCTCATTTGACATTGAGTAAGCCCCAACAAAACTTAATTCTGATTGGTCAGGAGGCTATCACATGTCAGCAGGGCGGTAACAATCTTTTTTGTTTTCTTACGGCAGACGCACCTCGATTATATCTGCGACTGCGATGCCCACAACGAAGAGCACACTGTGAGCCTGGAAAGACCTGGTTAAATATCACTACCTGTAAAAAGTTTAAACAGAAGAAGAGACAGATTGACATAGCGCAACGGAACGAAGACGAGAAGAAACACGAAATACAGGTTGGGCGATGAATACAGGTCAGGCAGCGCCCGTCCTGTGTTTCGTGTTTCTTCTCGTCCTCGTTCCGTTGGGTTGTGTCAATCTGTGTCGTAGAAAGTATGCACCAACTAGCCCACACCAGAACCCTCTTAAAAGAAGAGGAATGTGCTAACACCATTTTTTCCGACAACTAATCAAATCAGAACAGCCATCTTGGAATCGCCATCATTATCCGCTTAACAACGTCTACTGCAGGAGAAATTCCTCTGACATATCCGTCAAACTAACCTTATCCTGTGTCAGCTGCGTCTAACTTACACCCCTAAACTTCCTAATCTCATCCGGACACCTGACTCTCTGAAGCCCCCTGCTATGCTTGGCCTCTCTTGAAATCTATTTCGTCACCCTAAGCGTTCATCGTAATATTTGCTTTGCATTACATGCCTTGCCAATGCACATTTCTACGTTTTTGATTTCAGCTACGGTATCATTAACTCGCTTTTGTTCTCTTACTTATTCTGCTATTTTCCTTTCCGTCAACGTTGCATCGATCACCTTCGTTTCATAGCTCGCTTCTCTGTCCTCAGTCATGGTTCATGCCTTTTCGTTAGCCTTCTAGTTTCCACCTCGAATGTGAGTAGCGGTAGGATACAGCTGTAATATCCTTTCCTCTTTAAGGATACTAGTAAACTATTCATGTCCTGAGGGTGCATGTCAGTCTCTGTCTAGAAGAGCCACACAACTTTAGTGCTGCAGTGCTTGAAACACAGAACGCTGAATAACCGATTAGAGCACGCAGGGGACGATATCACCCAACAGTGCGTAGAAACGAGCGATCTCTCAAACTCAAATAGACGCTCATTGGAACTGGCTCGCGCGTCTGAGCACACAAAGGTTCTTTTGAATTTGTGTTCAGAGAAGGCATGTGCGCGAGTGCGAACATACACCCACACGCCCGCACACACTCTTGCAGAAAAAAGCAGACAAGTGGCGAAATTTCTTTCTTTTGCGGCTTGTTTGCACAGAGAAAACAGGAAAGCAAATCTGTGAGAGTGCAAAGGTAAAACAATGAGCCGAAAGCAAGTGCTAGAACTCCGAAAGACCGGCCCAGGCATCATTATCATTGTCGCCTTCGAAACTCCATTTTCCTGGAAATGAGTTTCGATTTCGACATCTCGTCCAAGTCACGTGTAATCCAGAAGCGCCCGCCGCGCGGACGATGATGGAAACATCGTTATAAACACATGCTGGGCAGCCACAAGAAGTCATTGGGAACAGCTCTTACTCTTTTCTTCTTTGATTGCTGTGGTTGTGACTTTTACTCGCTCTTGCTACTTCTTCCTGCTCTGCGCGTGTTGCATCTTGTAACAGAAAAACGGAAACGAACTCATCGCTGTCGCTTTCAAGGTGCATGCACAAATTTGCAAAGATGAAAAATTGAGACGCAATCAATTAGATTGATACGGTAGAAATGCGTGGGCATTCTTCTATCCCTTCTGTTCTTTTGTGCTTTTGTTCTGCAGTCTGGAGCACAAATTGTACCACTAGGGCCACAACTGTTATTTGGAATTTCACAAAGCCACTGTAATCCCTAGAACCCAGCCACTAACATCTGCCAGTTAAGTGCCCTTACAAGGTTGTTATCGCTGGTCTGCTATTACCGGTTTTTCATTACAGCCGGCGTTTAGTTCTAGGGGGTGTTATAGTAGGTGGCAGGTAGAGTGGTGTCAGATGGCAAGTAGAGAGCGAAAAACCCGCTAAACGTGCCCGCCGCCTGCCATGGTTAGGAGGCGGTGGCTGCTTTTAGAAGCCGGGAACAAAATATTCGCCGTCAAAGCCCTTCTAACGTTCTTGCATAAAAATGTGCAAGGAGTTTTACACAGAGCTTTAAGAAAGAGGCGCTACTACCAGCAGCTTTCCTTTTACATACATTAACAGCGGCGTAGTGATCACAGAGTGCAAGATTTTAGTGCGTCACTTCACCACGGTGCCGAGCACATCTTCGCTGAACCAGCTCACACGAGCCAACGTGTGTCTCAGGTCTGTACTACCGTGCTCCCGCTTTCCCTGCTCTCGCCCCTCTTCTACGAACCCCACACATTCCCTCCTTCACCACGGCCTGGTTGCAGTGTCGTCTCGAAGTGAAACAGTTGACGTACTGTTTAATTCTGCAGACCCTCGCTCTGAGAAGGCCTGCATGAGTTAGGCATAATTCCAGCTCAAGATATTCATGCTAACTAAAGCCAGTTTAGTTTGCAAAAGGCTTGCAAACCGTAATAAAGATATGGAAGTGTCCGAGGGGACAATAGCAAGGGTTCCACTCATCGGCAACTTGCCCACCGATATGTACTATTAGGTTACCTTCGCTGCGTTTCATGATTGATTAGGCGGAATTTTTTCACACACATACACATAAAAATTGTCTTCATCGGCGACTTTACAATTTTTTTATTACTAACGCAGCGGTGTTGTGACCTGTGGTGTTGTAGAAACCATAACATGACAGCTTAAAGTGATGTTCATGGTGACACAACGCTTAGCTAACGGCATGATTCTTCAAGCAAAGTAGGAGTATTATAGTCAACGAGATGAAAATGGTATATTGTCTATTTTACAACCATATTATGTGAGCTGTTATAATATAGCCAAATGTTTTCGCTATTTTCGCAGTTTATGATAAAATCGAGAACAGCGTATGGTGTGGTATGGTATGGTATTGCATGGTGTGGTATGGTATGGTAAAGTCTGGTATGGTATGGCATGGTACGGTGTGGTGTGGTTTTTTGTGGTGTGGTGTGGGGTGGTGTGGGGTGGTGTGGTATGGTATGGTATGGTATGGTGTGGTGTGGTGTGGTGTGGTTTGATGTGATAGGGTGTGGTATGTTAAGGTGTGGTATGGTGTGGTACGGTACGGTACGTTACATTACTTTATGGTATGGCACGGCATGGTATGGTATGGTGAGCGGTGGGGTATATGGTATGGTATGGTATAGTATGGTGTGCGGTGTGGTGTGGTGTGGTGTGGTATGGTATATGGTATATGGTATGGTATGGCATGGTATGGCATCTTTACCCCATACTTCAGACGGCAAAGTGTAGCAATCTCGGGTCGTTTTCATGGCCACACTTCTGAACACTTCCTTTGTGTTACCTCATATGTTTAGATTTGCTTCAATTTCTCAATAATCACATGCGCTTAGTGAAGCTTGGTGGGCACCACGTACTGGCTGTCCTTTTCTACCTGTATTTTTTTTTTACTGGGGGACGAATGACGCCGTCTGGCGTTGATTAAATGACTTATAGTAAAAGATCAGTTGAGTGGATCCAGGGACGTGCCGCACCATCCAATTTACAAGTACAGAGTAGCCGGTCAGATATCTGTCTTTCCGGCCTACCTCTTCGCCTTCTTTTCATTAAACTTATCTCTCTCTTGAAACACTACGCCAACGCGCAGTGCTAAGTCAACTGCCAAGTGCGTGACATTATTGATAGCGTGCGATCTGTTTTTATGGCATGTAATTTGGTCATGGAGAAAATTGAGTCTCGTCCACTCGAGTCCGCCCATACTCACCAAGGAACTGCCAGAACAAAATTGATGATTTGTACTTGCTTGAAGTTATTCACTACTGATCAAAAACGTAGCAAATAAAAAAAAGAACGCTGTATATGGCGTGGAAGGAAAAGCGCAATCTAATTAGCTGTACGCTGCTTCTCGAAAAAAAGCTCAGTCTTGAAGGTGCAGGTTAGGAAGTAAATGCGAAAAAAATTGTGGTAGAACGCGAAAAGAAGGCGTAATAGTTAACGCAAAAGAACATGAAAGTGGTAAGACTGGCCGCGGGAGTGATATAAAAGAAACATACAGGTTCGATTAAAATGCTACAGTTGTAGTAGTACCTGATAAAATAAAAAAAAAATTTCCCCACAACGTCCAAATGCAATTTGTTCGCCAGGGGACACGCCGAGAGAGAAAAAAAAATCTGCAGTGAAATGACTTTTTAAAGAGCGCACGAAGGTCGATGTCTGAGCGGAAGGAGGGAAAAGAGAGAAGGGCCTGGTGCAGTGCTCTCCCAGATATCTTGCAGCGCTCTCTGTGGGCGCCAAATTCCGAAAATGGAGAGCCGTTACTTGTCACGGCCCGGGACCATGGTTCATTGCGAAGGGGTGTAATTCGATCTGTATCTTGCCGGCTCCCCTTGGTTTTGAACGGGCCCAAGCTAGCGAGGATCGCACCGTCTACCTACGTGTCCGGCGGCCACGGCCCTGAAAAGTCTAGGGTAGGCGAGGAGAAAGATAGGCGGGTGAGATTGGCGGAAGGGAAAGGGGAATGGTTCTATCCTCTCGCGCAAGGCGGACGAGAAGAGGAGGGCGGGGAGAGACTTAGCATGCGATGCCTTTAAATTAGGTTCAGCACCGCCTTCGCTGTCGCCATCCACACGAGGATATGTTCTACGCATTACAGCCAGCTCTTAGAATATTTAAACACATAGGAATTTTTCATTATGCAGATTTTCGTTCCTTTTTAGAGCGTGTGTTATCTCTGTGGTATCAGAGGTGGTATTTTTTTATATTCGGCTCTTTTATTTTTGTTCTTTTTAACCTAGATATCAAAACGGTTGCTGTAAACTGTGTGCCTTGGT
The DNA here is from genome assembly GCA_030143305.2 of Amblyomma americanum. Lineage (NCBI taxonomy): Eukaryota > Metazoa > Arthropoda > Arachnida > Ixodida > Ixodidae > Amblyomma > Amblyomma americanum. The sequence continues at coordinate 223,093 of JARKHS020019007.1, forward strand.
CTAGTCATGCTGTGGTTAACACATTTTTGTCCAAGTAGTTTTGTTAATTTCATACTAGTGGTGCCGAAACTGCATGCGGAGGCAAGGCCTTGTCAGGCTCGAAGCATTTAGCTCTCTCTTCTTCTTCCTTTACGTGTAAGCAGCAAAAGACCTAATAAAGCATCTAAAGTTCAGAGACCTCAGAAATTTATTCTATTGGTGGGGACACTCCATGCCTGGCGGGCGAAACACAGGCGCTGTGTGTGGAAAAAAGAATTCCTCCTCCCACTACCCCTTTCACCGCTTCCCGTCACCAGCCCTGACGGCGCCTCGGCGTGGTTTCATTTCTTCAGAGGACACGCTGCTATAGAGCAAATAGCCGAGCAGACGGCCGCCGTCTACTCCTACCATTTCCACTGCCTGCTCCTTCCTCGTGCTGCCTCTCGCCGGCGCCGCTTTTGATCTCTTGTTGTTGTTGTTGTTGTTGCTTATTAGAGCTCACTTCTGTCGCCGACCGCCGCAATCATTACGACCTCAGCGTCGAAACTAGGACGATCGATTTTAAGGAGTAAGGAAAAGATAAACGTATATAAATTTGAAAGCATTCGTTTGAAGAAAGAAGAAAATGAGAAAATAAATAAAAACAGCCTATATACTGGCCTTGTAAGGTAAGAAACCTTCATATCCTTCTTTATTAATGTATCTATAACCCTGAAAGGCAAGTTTCGAAGGCTGTTGGCGTCCATTTCATTTTTTTCACTTCATTTTTCTGTCCGTGCTGAGTACAATTTCTCACGCATCCTCACTTGCAGGGTTCGCCTAGCTGTGATCCGCAACCTTCATAATAATTGCGTGGAATGTTTATTTGCAAATGTAACAAAGCGCTCGCCTGCAGATAAAGCAAATAACCTGACTGAGAAGAGAAATAGGAAAAAATTCCGGCTAATGTAGGCTACGGCTCAGTTAACACATTTAGTGAGAGCCGTCATGTCCCTCCATTTTTTGCTCCTACCTCTTCTCTTCTTCCTCTGTTCTTCTTTCACTTGATCGCTTCTTTTCATTACTTCTTCTTCTCTCTCTTCTTCTTGATCGCTTGTTTTCTTTCTTCCCCTTGTTCCTTCTTTATCTTCTTCTTTCTTCTTTTCTTGCTTCACTTCCTCTTCTCTTCTCTCTTTGCTTGGCTTGGCTTCTGTGTTCTTCATATCTTATTCTTTGATCTCCTCCCTTCGTTCTCTTTTTTTTCGTAGCTCTCGTTTACTTCCTATTCTAATCTGTCTTGGCTTGGCTTCCGTCTCCTTCTTTCCTTCTTAATCTTCTTCTTCGTTTGTCCCTTCTCTCTGTTGGCTTCACTTCTGTCTTCTTTTCCTTTCTGTTGTCTTCTTTTCCTTCTAATACTTATTATCTTCCTTAGCTTATCTTGGCTTGTGAATTTATGTGGCAACTGCAAATACAGCGGGCTGCAGTTACACGACCATTCAGTGTGGGGTTCCTATAAACGCATCTCGTCGTCAAAGGGAAGTGGGAAAATAATGGATGCCACGTTTCGAAGGAAAGCAAGTCTGTTCTTCTTGCTTCCAAACCGATGCGGGAGGCTATGTGTTAAGATTTCCCCTGTTTGCACAAGCGTCATGTAGCCGCGAGGCATTGAAAACTTACAGAGCGCAACAAATAAACAAACAAGGTTCTCTGCAGGTCAAGGCAAGAGCAAGCCGCAACAGACAAACAGGAAGAATGGGAAGTAGAGAGCCTATTCGTGATTGGGACTGAGATTGGAATTACGCTGGAGGGTATAAAAAGAGATAAAGACGCGCAAATATATGCCTTCATGAGATTGAAATCGTGCAGCATTATTCTCGCTTTTCTGAAAGGACCCGAGAAGCTTCCAAAGCGGATCCTTGTAGCGGCAGCAAAACGCTGACCTGATTGCAGATTTCTTCGGGAAACATCGGAGAGAACCCGACAGGTCGTGAAATGGGTGAAGAACTAAAAGAAAAAAGGGGAAATGAAAAAAGAGTCGCACCGGTGCTCAAAAGGTATCTTTTCCTCGTTTTATTGTCCTCGCAGTTTTCATCTCAGGTGCGATAATGAAGAACAAAAATAAAAAAAGAATGATCGGGTGAGGCAAGGGGGAAAAGACAGATGTGAAAAAATATACCGAAAAACAAAAAAAGATTTTCCTTTCGCTTTACGTTGATCACGAAGCGCACTTTGATTGCCTCTTCGATTATACCGTCTCCCCATGTTTCACCAAAGCTCTTCCTTTCTACTTTTGACTGCGTCTGTGATTTGTTTACGCAATCCTACGATTACTATCGATATTTTTTCTCCATCGGAATGCTGGTTTCGTTCGCGGGGTTGCCTTATTAGAGTGGGCGTCTGCCGAGATCAAAGAGCAAGGAGGAAAGAAAAAGAGAGGAAGAAAGAAAAGAAAAACCCTTCGAGGAAGAGGAAAACGATAGGAGAAAGAAAGGAAAAAAGTAGGGGGAAACTATGATGAGACGTGTTTGAGGTTGGTTTCTTTCATGCAAACACCGAGACTTTCGCTAAGCTCTGTATGTATTCTTTTTCTCCGTTCCTTCAAAATCTGTTCGAGAGGATTCATCATGCTTCGCCGTAGCAGCGTTTCAATCGTCGATATCTTGACCCAGATTGCCGCCTCTTCAAATGGTTCGGCGCCTGCGGCAGCAGCCATCTCCGTTTGCCGTCAGCGACACTTCTTACTTCCACCTCACTTCCCTGCTTTTCCTTTTCATTCGCTCTCTCTCTCTCTTTCTTCCACCTCACTTGCCAACTTTCTTTTCTAGCCCCACGTCAAGGCACGTGCGGGTTCCAGTGCTTCTTTATTAACCGAGAGCTTAAGCAGCTCATCAGCTCCTCAAGGTGACGTGCATCGTAATGCTTGGCCTCGCAACACGTGCAGCTGCGACAGATTTTCGCCGCTAAATTTAGCGGGCGGGGCGGTGCCCTCGGAGCAGTTGTAGGTGTTCTGCGAATTAGCGGCGTGCGCCAAATTCAAATGACGAGCTGTAAACAATTACGACTAATCAATTTCGATTCGTGTGTGGAGCATGTGGACATGACAGGCCGTGTTTAGCGAGCCGAGCAAGATCCTGTGCTACCGCTAAACCAGGCTGGGAATTGCCTAGGAATCTGCTAATCTTCTTTACCATCGTGTAAAGAGAAAGTTTAAGCCCTGTCATTGAAGAAAGAAATTGGCATGTTCGATCGACACTCTGGCGTATGAGAATTGAAGCCGGAAAGTTCAAAAATCTTGATGATATTACAGTCATAGCCTCTGTAAAACGGAATAGGGTACGCTGGAGATAACGGGCTCAGTCCCATGATAAAAGAAAAGGAAAGATGTGTTATTTTTTGTCCACTGGCATCATCCATTGCCTTTCCAGTGCCCTAATAATTATACATGCCAATCAGACAGCTTATGAAGTAAACAAGTTGCTTTAGTGGTTTAAAGCGTAAACCATACATGTTAATACTCATCTGAAGCCGGCGCAAGTAAAGCTAGGAGATAATTACACGAAAACTGTTCTGTTCTCTAACGGTAAAGCTACTTTGCTGAAAGTCGACTCTACTAAGAATGCGAGTGTATGAACCAGAAGAAAAGAGATATTGGTATACCGCAGTCGAACAAGCCAAGAGCACTAGAGTCTTCGCGCGCCTTCAGTAGTACCGGCTTCCACCAAACACCATTAGTGACTCCTTGCTATCAGCGCAAGCACAGGCTTGCTGCGACGGCTTGCGCATCTGCCTGCCAAGATGGGACCATAATTTTTGTCCAAGAACTTTTTCTGATACAAATTATCAATATGATTAAACTTTACAAGTGCTCGGAATGCCTTTCTTCGTCTCGACACTCGTTTGTGGCACTACCCTTCACTATGGCCTGCCAGCTGTCATCCCTGGTGCGCTGTCTCACTCTTAAGGTGGCGGCAGATCATCAGCCAATCAGTGGATGAGCTGTCGCGCAATAACAGTTTGCATTTGCGTGGTGCCTTGTTATCCAGTCATTGGCTGCCGAGAGTAGTCAGTCGATGATTCACAGTCGAGTAGACACAAGTCTGAGCACCGCGCGTTGTGCAAACGAAGCTGATAGCTCTATTATTAGACTCCGGCTGTAGACCCCACTCGTGGAGGCGAAAATCAAAATCTTGTTTCTTCATCTCGACAATTGTAGTCGCTAGCGGGCAGCTAACAGCAGAGGTCTCGGCATGTGATCCAGAGACTTTTCTCTCTGACTTTACTTCCATTCACGTAAAAACCAGACGGGCGAATAGTTTTGATGCCGAACACTTGCAATTCTTTGCTGGCGAAGATTCTCCAGCACTGCATGATTTTAGTGGGACAATAACGGAGCTGAGACAGACAACAGGTGCCGCCGACGGGGCGAGTCTCGTCCCGCGGACAATAAGGACAGGACAGTTCCATGATTAACGTGACATACGCTGGTCCTGCCGGTTTACCGGGACTGACGGTCCTAGTATAGATGAGTGCATGACATGATGAAGTTGAGCGCCAGCGCTCTCAAAATTTAGAAAACAAAGGGAAACCGTAAAGGATAGAAAAAGCATGGTTTGACGAAGACAAATGTGGTTAGTCTTCAATAGACGCCGTCAAAGGCGTACACTGAAGGAAGATCTTTCAGTATGTGAGCTATCTAAGCGGAGAAAAATTGTCTTTGTTAAATTTTCTTGGCTAAATCTTCCTGTAGATGCTACTACACAGCAATGAAGGGCGTACAACAAGTCCTGGTGATGAGTTCACGATGAGCACAAATTTCTAATGCAATTTCGGCACCATGTACGCATTGTGTGGTTGGTGAACACAAAGAAGTTGAAATGATTCTTGTGTGTTAAAGTGGATCTTTACTGCATGAGCAGTGGGAAAAAAGTCACATACAGTGCTCTGAATTCGATGCTTAAAGCATGCTTCAACTCGTTTGGAAAGTTTGTTTTGCGCGTCACGGCAATACTTTGACACTTCAAGCAAATATTTTCAAAATATTGCTTAAACTTTATACATACATGTCGAATAAGCAGTTTTATCTTGAATGTCACAATTGGGAAGCGTTTTATACAACGCAGTGAATATTTTCATGGGAGAATGTGCCTTCAGAATAAATATAACATGATCTAGCAGTTGTCGATTTATCAGGCATGAAGAAATATATACCCTGCTGTACTTGGCTGCAATATCATCGAATTACTTCAGTAGCTAAACGGTTCTATTGAACGAGTTTTCTGAGGAAATATACGCTATATTCGACAAGCTTGTGGACTTTCTGCTCACAACAGTACCTATCTAGCACAAACTGTATAAAAGGCAATGAATAACTCGTATTGCATGCAGGACAGCTAGTTAATTTTGGTAAGAACTAAGATGGCGAAAATTAGGAAGAAGACTAACGGTGCTGTCTCCACTCTCCATGTCACCTGCCACACAGTATAGGACACGCAGCCATTTTTCCCGCCGGTTCGGAGAGATTATTCTAGTCTGACTGGCGCTTCAAAAGGGGCATAGGCCAGCTAAATCGGTTGGTCTGTTGATTTCTCACTCACTCACTTGTGCTTTGGGCAAGAAGTGCTTTTATCCTTTGCATATAATTATGACGATAAAGGAAATAGTGTAAAAACAAAGAACAGTACTGCAGCTGCAGCATATAACGTGAGAGTTCAACGAGAGCTATTTACGGTGATGGGCGTGGTCATTTGTGCGGTTGATATTATTGTTTATTCATTATTATTGGTCGTCCTGTCAGGTAGATTGCCTTTGCCGCCACTATGTTGTTACTAGTTACGTGGTTGTGATGCGGCTGCTCATCTTACCGAGTTGGAGTGACTTCATGTGTGCCGTCACAGCAGTACAACTGTGCAGCGGAACCTGGTTACGCCAACATCGCAGAACCGAGAAGCGGGTACTCAATTGTTGTCGCTGTAAAATAAAGTCACGATCGTTGTCTGAGCCCCATGGGGCTTTGTCAGTCAGTGTACTCGTTGTTTACTTTTGACAGCGAAAAGCACTTACGAAGAGTACCTCCTGTCGTTGGCTGTTTTTTAAAGTTTCGTTGGCTGTTGTTTCTATTTACCACATGAACGCTCTGAATAACCCCCTCCCCTCTCCCCCACATCATAAACCCAAATGCTTTTTTAGAGTCATTTGCTATTTGTGTGTTATTCTGTTAACGCTAGTTCATGTCATGCTCCTACGTATTTCTTTATCGTTGTTATTCTCACAGGGCACTCTATATCGAGCATAAGAGACCACACAGTGAGGTCTTAGCAGTACAAAAAAGGCCAAAGGTACAAATAGAGAAACGTTTCTTGACCACCTTTCCTGTCATTCGCTCCAGTGACTGGATATTCCTTCCTCGGTTTTCGCAAATCTTAAGAAAGGACAAACCTGAGGTGCAGCCACTTACGAACGAAGCCCGTGCGCGCTGGTCTCGATTGACCTTGAGTGGAAGGGAGCTCTATTCGCGGGCTGTGTTTAGGAGCTAAATAGGCAACAAACTTATGTTTTAATTTGCCAAGTAATTGGGCATTAAACGCATACGAGGCTGTGCAAAAGAAATGAAGCTAAGAAGCAAATGAGGGAAAAAAATCAAAAGCGAAGCTTTTGAGTCGCATGATAAAAAAGAAGAGTTTTAAAAAAGGACGAGCGGGAACCAAGGCAGAGCTCTACAAAATATAGGCACCAAACAGTGGGGAGTGCTGGGAAAAGGTAAGCGAATCCCGCCCACGGGCTCGGTGCGTGCCTGAACCTCACAAATCGTCCGTCAAAATTTTTGGGAGGTGACAGTCGAGATAAGCGTCCGCGCGGCGAGGAACAGGAGTTTAGGCTTAACGCGCCGGCGCCGGCAGTCGATCCATCGAAGGGAAGGAAAAGAGAGCCATTACTAGGAGTACCGTGCAGTAGAGTGGAGCCATAGGCCAAGAAGTGTCCACTCTGGAGTTCGCGCTGGACACGTTATGTGCTGAGCCATTGCAGACTCAGTCTATATTTTATTACGCTAGCAGTGTGGTCCTCTTTCGGCGAAGAAGCCGTGGTGAGTGCGTGTGCGTGCGCACGCGCGTACGTGATAGATGTATTGATTGATTGATGAAAGATAGGAGCGTCCCCTTGAAACGGGTTGGTTGCAGTTGCCACCATCCTCTGCTTTTTTCTTTATTTTTGTTTACTTGCGTTACTAAATCGGTCTTAAAATTCTCCATTTTCTTTAAATACGTTTTCAGTCTGGCACTTCTAGCCTTATGTCAGCTCTCTGATTTTGCGCCACCAATCCCCCAATCGCTTCTTGCTAACTTCCACCGCAGATTTAATTACATAACCATTGTTATTTCTAAAACCTAGGGCCTCAAGGAAGTGGCTGTGCCTGCATCGACATCTGGATGGATGCCCTGCCACTTGATTATAAGGTGTTGAATTATTTCTACAGATTTACCACACACAGCACCTGCGTCATCTTCTTCGTTCAATTTCTTTTTATAGCTGCCCGTTCTAAGAAAACCCGATCTAGCTTCAAAAAGTAGTGCACTGCCTCTTGAGTTATCATTGAACGATTCCTTCCCGATCTGCCTTTTCCAGTATCGCTATAGTTCTACACTATGCTTTCTAAGCCTCTACCCCGAGCGCCTCTAGCGGATAAGAGTTGATCAGAGCGCCTTTCGAGCTCGACAAGCGCGCTGTACACTTCTGCTACGGCGCGTCGAGCGGAGCAACAGCGACTTCGATGGCAACGCTAATCTCATGCGAACGCCAGAAGATGCAAAAGCGAAGTACAAAAGTGCTCCTGCTAATGCTAATTTGACGCATCGCATTGTATGATCGCCTGTAAATGTTTTTTTTGCTGCCTTTCTCTGCAGCTTAAACGCCAATGCTCGTTATAACAAGCTAAACGCCAGCGTCAGAACTTTAGCAGCAGCAAAATGTCCAGGCGGTACGGTAAAAACCAGAAAAGGCAGTGCTCCTTCTCAGGTCACTGAACGCGGGCCAACTTTGCCTCGCCCGCGAGCTTCCGTGGCGACTCACATTAACACCGTGTACTTATGCCAGAGCTGCACCCAATAGCTGATGCAGGTGCGTGCCAGCACGCACGCACACCCACACCTATCATTTAAGGCGAGAGCGAGCGAGAAAAAGGTTTAATGGGCTGAGCTTCTTTCGTATTCCGCGCGCAAGATACCCTTGGCGCACGCGGCTGCGAATGTGGCAGAGGTGGTTATCAGCGGCGCCTATTCACCTGGCGAATAATGGCGGTCAGAGGAAGGGCGTGGCTCTTATTTTGGAGACGGGCGCGAGACCAACCCCTTGTTAGGGCTGGCGAGAATTTGCACCTCAGACCCGCAGGTACTTGCCGTTGCCTTGTTCTGGGAGGCGGAGGAGTAGCTGACGGGGTTGTGCTTCAGGCACACCGGGGCACAACACAGAAGTGGCGAGTGCGTGCTGCAGCACTATCCATCGGTGCAACGAACGCGACACGAAGGCCGACCACTCGGATGACGGAGAGCTACCTAGGCAAGGGTGCTAGGGTAGTGTTATTGGTGAATGCTGACTGTTTGATTTGTTGATGGTTGTGTTATAACGTGTGCGACAGGCTTATCGGGATGATGTTCCCTCTTTTCCTCTAACAAGTCCTAGCGATCTTCCCGCAACGAGTAGATTCGACATAAGGCTTTCTAACTTAGAGCATGGCAGAGTGGAGGATACAAAGTAGTGCTTCACTGGTTAACCAGGCTTTTACATTGTTTGGCTCCTCTCATCTGAGGCGCTAACCGCCTACGCCTCTGTTCCTTGGAGAAGCTCAGGTGTCCTCACCAAACCATGCCACAACGTGCTGGAGGCATACTTCTTCAAAACCTGTTCTTCATCATCGTCCATGTATACAGTGCAGCCTTTTTAATGTGGGTGTCCATATCACACGTGCACGTATCTTTCTCTAGCAATAGAATCGCTAGTAACTCTGCTTCACGTCTAAGACATTTTTTTTGTAGATAAAAGAGATGATGCTCGCTCCGTGAAGCTTCTCGTGCGAAGTACCTTGACAAGGAAAAGTGGTCGTGCAACGTTAAATCATAGGGCTCTGCATTTATGCATGTATCTCCGCTCAGCCAATGCAATGCCGATAAATTCTGTCCCTAGAATAGATCGTGTAAAATTATTAGTGTCACTTCAGCTTCAGGGCTGTTGACATCGGAAGAACTGAGAGGTTCATAATGTCAAGGCGTGAGAAGAAAATACTGAGCGACATTAAAATACAGAAAGGAAGCAGTTTTACACGCAATTGCTGCATCATCTGGTCCAGTTGTACTAGATGGACAGCGTCGTAATGAAAACTGATTGTAAGAGAAAACAATTTGAGGGAGAGGACAATCCCTCATTCTCACTTAGTTTCATGGCTCTTACGCTATTTTTTCTAGGTCGTCATCGAAACAAGTTCGCTGTCATCTATCACATACAGCTGATACTCAATCTTCTCTTGCGGCGAGCGCTTTCTATTCCAAAAGACACCATTTCAGCAAAAATATCTTTTTAGTATGGCCTGCTACTCTGTCAGGGCTACCAATACTAGCACACAAACTGAGTCATTTAAAAAAGAAAGCTTGCATTTGTTTGCTTGGTGAAAACATTTCGGCGGCAGTTACGAACACAGGAAAGCATGGATATTTATTAGAAAGCGATGCATGATGTTCAGACTGGGCGAAAATAAAACACAGATGAGTAAAGAAACACACGGGACACGTGGAGTATCAAGGTAAGAATAAACTATGCCGGGATAACTAGCATAATTTAACTGAATCTCATTGCATGCTAAACAGAACAGATGACCTCACCGTCGCGTCCTGTCTAACCTGTGGTATTTCCTGCGCGCTTTATGTGTTTTCAGGAAACCGTATTATTTTACGATTTGTCACAGAAATGTAAGCGAATGGAGCGCTTGCAAATTTAGGCAAAACAAAATAATCAAATTTATTTCAGTATTGCACATACTGAGGAAGACGCAGGCAAAAATCAAACTAGGCTTGACGAGGTCTGCGCTCCCTTAAAAGGCACACAATGCAACAGGTAAAGTTCGTCATATATATATATATTATATATAATATATATTATATAAATATATATATATATATATATATAAACATTTATGGTACAATACAAACATATGAAAGCACTTATACAGCAGGAGAATTCAGCAGTGTTGGTAATATGTAGGACAGCAAAGCGAGATGCTTAATTTTTTGCTTCTCCCGTTTTTGAGCTGTAAGTTTCATTCCAATGTCTGCTGACAGGTGATGTCATAGGGCACTTGTATATAAGAAGAGGTTCCAGACTGAGTAAGTATAAGATTAGAAACAACCATGAAAATTGTAAACAGTAATATGAGCCACGATTCCGCGTTCAGCCTGTTCAGTGGCGTTATATAACGGGAATAAAACCGTTTGCTGCCTTTATGTGCAAGGGCAAAAGTAACTACTACTTGCATATGCACCAAGCATACATTACCTTTTGCTAGCTAATGCTTCAGAAGACTTTGGCTCGGAAGCGTTTTACATATTCTTCTGTCTGCGACTGCACATACAGCTGTGACAAAAGGTGTGAATGAATGAAATCAAAGGCGCTGCAATGAGCTTTTCTTCTTTCATTTTCTTTTTTCATGTGCTGTCTGGTGTGGGCGCGTACGTGTGAGCTGCTCCGGTGACAGATAACCAGAATGAAAAGAAAGCACGTAGGCTACATACGTATTCGTTGCCTACCGGCCAGAACACGACTAGAAAAATGACGGCATTTCTCATGCAATTGAAAATCCAATGGCCTTATATATAAACCCGATCAGTGGCTTTTAGTTGTGTGCAGGCGAAGCTTTGATTCCACGTCACCTGGCACGAAGGAAGCTCTGTCAAACGCTTTTAGCGTCAGAGACCAAAGCGCGCACCGGAAACGATACCTACTTCAGCTGATGCGCGCCGCCTTTTGTGAGCGTTTAAAAAAACAAAAAGCACGGACGATGCCCTCACGGGAAAACCTAATGCTGTCTGATTACCATAGATGTTGCAGCTGAGAGAACGGAAAAGCATGAGGAGTTTCTGGCTATGAGCAAATCGAAAAATAAGGGAAAGAAATAGTGTGTCCTGACACATACTTATAACACGCACGCACGCACACATGTCCACGCGCACTTACTCGCATAAATTCGCATAAATAGACAAAGACAGAAGCGCTACAGCGTTAAAATTCTGCCCTCCTTTTGCGAAAATGAATAAGGAACATTGAATTGCCACCAAGAGATAATGATCGCGATGGTTAGGAAATGCTGAAGAGGAGAGAAGGATGCCTAACAATAAGAACGGGAGAGATACGTCTTTTGCCTCCTTCATTTACTGCTGATGTGCAGCTGCCCCCAACAAGCAACTTCTATATGACCGTTCCTAGACGGCTAACTTTGTTGTATGGCACTCAGATCAAGGTAAGCTACCAGGCCCGGAATAGTAGAGGCCCACTTCAACAAACGAGTCGCATTGCTGATTGCCCAGTTGAACTTCCAGACATTCGTTCTTGCTGGATGTATGCGAGATGCTGGTGAGCTCGCGGTGTTTTGCACAGATGGATGAGTACGACACCGTGACGACTCACTTGCCTTTGCGGTTGTGGCCGCGGATGTAGCAGCGATAAAAACGAAAGGACGCAGTCACCATGGTCTTGTCTAGACAGTCGAGGCCGAAGTTGGCTTTGTTCAACGCGGCGTAACGGTGCGCGCCGAGTCGAAGGACAATGGCCTTTACGTCGCTTTTGTACTGGAGCAAAGCTGTAACCGCGTTTACATGAACCTGAGAGGGGCGGGTTGAGTCGAGTTATCGGGTCGAAAACAGGTTACTTGGTTCATGCAAATGCGCGCCGAGTTCGGTCGGGAGTCAAGGAATCGGGTCCAACCAATTCCGCCGCAAGGGGTAGGTTGACTGAACTCAGCCCTGCTTGTGTGTGTTTGGAAACATTTTACATGAGCCCGACAGCGTCTGGTTGACTCGGGAGTCGGGTTGAGCAAGGTCACACCGACTCAACGGCTGCGTGTTTACATGAACTCGATTTTAGCGAGTCGATACCGTTTCAGTTCAGTGGCAGCCTTGCAGTCTCGCAGCCAGTAGCAGCGGTAAGCCACCGCTCTCTCGGTGGCCTGACGGCGCAAGCGTAAAACAGGTTCACATTTATCATCTCCCGTCGCACTAACCCGACTCTTCGAATCGACAGCAATTACAAGCTCATCTAGGCAGGGTCGAGTCGAGTTAAGTCGACCTACCCCTTGCGGAGTTGATTAAACCCGACGCTTCGACTCGCGACCCGGCTCGGCGCATGTTTACGTAAACTTAGCAACCAGTTATAGACCCAACTCCACTAAATCTGGCCTTGTCGGGTTCATGTAAACGCCGCTACTGTCTAGTAGAAGAGTAGGGTCAGCGGGGGGCGGGAGAAGATAAATTCCAGCAAGTTTTTCGTTTCCCATGTCGCGCCCCCGAGACAGCGGTGGAGTGCTGCGATCTAGGAGGCGGTCAGTGCTCGCTCGCATTGCGCTGCTGGACGCTTGCTGTCGCTGCAGTTGAACCGGAGTGACAGCTGCAGATTCACTCACTCACTCACTCACTCAATCACTCACTCACTCACTCACTCACTCACTCACTCACTCACTCACTCACTCACTCACTCACTCACTCACTCACTCACTCACTCACTCACTCACTCACTCACTCACTCACTCACTCACTCATTCATTCATTCATTCATTCATTCATTCATTCATTCATTCATTCATTCATTCATTCATTCACTCACTCACTCACTCACTCACTCACTCACTCACTCACTCACTCACTCACTCACTCACTCACTGCAATTGTTATTGCAGTGTATAATATAATTATATTAGTATAATATATTATATTAGTATATTATTAGTATAATATTACAGATCCTCTGTGTTGCTCTAAACCTTTTTGCGGAAAAAATGCCTGGTTGCAAATCTGACTGGGGCGTGCTCTCAAGAAAATTTCGGAAGCATTTTGGGTATATAATCACCTTCATGCCTCTGCTCCAAGCTGTTCCTATCTCTTCTCCTGAAGTCACAGGAAAGTGTAAGGAAGAAGTGAACAGTGAAATTTAAACGCTTAGAAGAAGAAAGAACACATCGGCGACAGAGCAAAGCAGCGCCTACAGCCACCGGCTTAGGGGCGCATCTCGGTGCTGAGTGTGTGTAAAGTCCTGTTCTTGCTGCTGGTAGTCGGGGATTAAGGACCTGCGCTGTTTACAGCAGCCATTGCAGCGTAGCTGCAAGCCGGCTGCTACAAGCAAATTTTGTTTGTTTGGCACCGGATTATCGCCCACGAACCAGCCATGAAAGCTATCGAGCCGAACCAGACGCACATTACTTCGCTGTGAGCAGCAACGGGAAGAGGAAGACGGCGGAGATGGAGGGAACGGTACATGAGATGCAAAGGTGAAAAAAGCACGCTTATGAGAAAAATCAAGCAGTTCAATAAGTAGAGCCCGTGAGGCATCCCGAGGAGTGAAAGAAACAGCGAAGCACAGTGGGAGAATCGTGCAGTAGCGGATGTGGGTGCCAGAAAAGATTAGATGCAGCAAGAAGAAATCCACAATCTCGGAGAAAGGCGCGTTCACTTTGCAAGCCTTCCGGTTGTTCTAGATAACGCAATCCAATCGGTTGGTGGGGAATGGCAAGGCCTAAAGCCTCTGCATCTAGGCATGCGCACGTAGACGCCTACATAGAAGCCGAATTCATGCGTGACAACAACTCTAGTACCGCTGTGGCGGGCGAATCCCCGACGTTCCTGCTTTCGAACCTTGGCACTTCAAAACGCTTCGGTCACCATGTCTGTCCTGATTTGGCCAAAGATTGAAAAAAGAAAAGCACTCGGCCTGCAACAAGCACATAAGTTATTAAACAAAAAGCTTTGAAAATGTGAGTGTAGCAACAACAAACCAGCGGCCGTTCTAGTTGACATGATAAAGTTAGCTTTCTTTATTCTGGAAATCTTTAAAATAATTTTACAGTCGACTTACTTGAGACGAATTGCTAATTTTTTCCCGTCGGGATACTTTGTCTTTTTTTACCGCTTCTTCTGGACGTCTGGTCTCAGCTTAGTAAGTAATAATGAGTTGTGAGGAACGCATGATAAGTGTGTAGAAAAGTAGAGAGAGAACCCAATCAAATCAAATGTCAGAGCTTTCGCCTATGAGCATCTAGGAATAACTATGCTTTTAAGAATAGCTATTTTTGTTCTAAACGCCGAAGAATGGACCGTATTATAAATCTATTTTGGTATGCTGCTGATTTTATTCACCATATGAGACAGTATACCAGTAAGACTTTCTTCTAAATTATGTTGGCAAATACAGAATCAAATATCCTTAGATGGCTTATTGTTTTTGTTTTGCTCTCTTCCGCAAACTACAGCACTAATGTAATACCCGTTGATGAATTTAATCCACATACTGACCTGATATATAAAACAGTGCAGCATAATGCAACCGTTTCACAGAGCTAATGAAGCAACGAGTGCCCAAGCGTGTCCGTGGCAATCTGATATTCCGCGACAAGTCGAGATGTTTCTTCACGCACGGAGCGCAACATACACAAAGCTTTCAAGGAGAACGTAATTAATTGCACTTTTGAGTGGCAGTCCCCACATCAATTATGCGTCGAGACTGGGCGCTACTTTTGCAAGCATCACAGTTTTACGATACATATGCGAAAGAGGATATTGGACCATGTCGCCGATAGTTGCACCTCTCGCTAAAACGTTTCGAAAGCTTAATTTGAATTCCTTACTTGCCTAACAATAGCCTAGGTGAGCACGCGCTTTATGGTTCTGACTGCATCGGGGAGAATTAGTCGGTTCTTTTTCGAGAAACCAGCTCAGTGAAAAAAAAATTAATAGGAACAAAAACCTCTAGGAACGTAGCCAAATATTGAGGATATATCTCTCGTGAGCTGCGTGTTCTTAAAAGGAGTTCTACCAGATCAGATAAGCTAGGGCAAAAAATCGACAATAAGCACTTTGCTCAATTACTAAACTTTTCTTGCTTTAGTTGGACTTAGCGTTACTAGCCCAGCTAAGTTAAAATTCGTAAGTCGGGTTAGTAATTTATTACACTTTATTAATAGCAGCTGGTTCCCCGTGCGCTTAATTACTAGTTAGCAGAGGACCTTTCTCCACGTGTTCACAGATCCATGATACAGTCGTGAATATATTTACATTCATGTTTGCTTTAAGGGAAGACTGCCTATGTTTGATAATGCAACGCGTAGCAATGATAAGCGCGAATTCGGCCAGAATACGTGCAAAATACTTTTGAGAAAAAATAATCTGTACACAAACCTTGCAAAGTCCGCTGCTTTACATCCTATTCTACAAAATATTGATTGATGAGTAATTAACACAGGCGCTTGATATTAACGCCTGTCGGAGAAGGGCCTTACGGGAGACAAAAAATCGAAAAACAAGGTCTACTGACGAAACAATGATCTGCGTTGGAAAACCGACACTGGAAACAACAAAATGGTTAACATGCACACCTCCCATTTTTTCATCTATTGGCTCCAATTCCCGATTCTTCAAAATTTCTGCTTACTGCTAAAGCAAGCAGCATGAATTTTGAGGTTCTGAGTCTATATGCCTTCATTCATGCTCCCTATTCAGCCTTCATGCGCATTTGTAGTTACGAACCTCTTTTTCTTCCTCTTAGAAAGGCGGCGCTCCCGCACACCTCGTACCTGTATCCCAGAAAGAAACGCAAAGGAGCTAGACCAAAATGGAAAGGCAGGAAAAGAGTGTTCCCATGCTTTCAACCTGATTATCACGGCGACCCACTCGAATGACTACGTGCGCTCGAATCCCGAGAGCTTCAGCCACTCGCCAGGATCAGTGCCTATTCGCGCATTCCTTACGCTCTTCCACCCTCAATCTCTGCTCCTAGATTTAGATCTAGTTATGTCGCTTCCTGCTCTGCCGCTCTATTAAAAAAAAGGAAGAATGGATGGATGGGCGTGTTCCTTGCATCCTCAGAAGCTCAATATGCTTAGTGAAGGCAAACCTACAGAGTGAGGGTGCAACCGTTTCTCCAGGCACTCGTAACTGCCTTTTAAAACGCTCGAAAAACGAAGAAATTTGTTCCTGCGAGCATTGTGACGGGGTGGTCACAGCGCCGTCGGCAGCACACGAGGAGACTGACGTGGCACTAGAAAGAACTCTCTATTGGGCTAACTTCCGCCCACAAACAATTGAACAGCATGGCAGATGTCATAGAAGCAAGTGTGTTCAGTGATCGTCAATGAAATGAACCCGCCTTCTCTCCTAGCCACGCTCAATTTAAAGCAGGCAAGGAATTTTTGAGATAAGGAAGGAAAAGCAATCACAACAATCACAAGAATATCGAACATCGTAGAAGCAGTAGGGGAGGAGGCGATCATTAGAAATAAATTTGGTCGTGCCTTGCATCGCTAACAAAGTTATAAAGCCGTGTGTGAAGGGGGCTTCCTGCGTAAATAAATGAGCAGTGGAAGCCATCGGAGCTCTAATATTAAGAGTTCTACAGTGCATATAAAGAACTTTGCCGCCACCACAAAGCAATGTTCTCTATCCTCACAAATTATAACGCACTCACTCACTCGTTCAATCAATCAATCAATCAATCAATCAATCAATCAATCAATCAATCAATCAATCAATTAATCAATTAATCAATCAATCAATCAATCAATCAATCAATTAATCAATCAATCAATCAATCAATCAATTATTTTTTCCTCTAGTTTCAGCAGTTTTCTCACTTCCTTCAAGGGCACTTTGCTTCCCCTTTGTACACCTTTAAAAGAGGCAAAGCACGCTTTACAAGCTGACACGTAACCTTCTTTACAACATAACCAAAGAAAGATTAAAAACGCCGCATCTTTCTCCCAGCAGCAGCTGCATGTGCGGCATCCCTCGTGAAGCCGCTGGTGCCACCCCGTGCACGCTGGCTGGGCCTCGTGTAGTAAGCGCGGCCCTTAACGTCAAACTTCTAGGTCGTTCTGCGCGAACCTGTGTAGGAGTTAAAGTAGTCGGGTGCGACGCGGGGTTACAGACGCCTGCAAAGTTTGAAGCTCTTTCAGCTTGTCCCAGTACTCGAGGAAGCCCCAAGTATAAGGCGCAGTACATTCATCTGGATCAGACACGGGGCGGGGTCCACGCCCCATCCAGCTGCCGGTGAGACGCAGCCGCCCGGCAGAATTAAAATCTCGAGCCGCCGCGCGAGAGCGCGAGTGTGATTTACGCTCGCTTAATTCGTTGCATGCGCACTAAACGTCTGCGCCTGGGCTAATGCTGCAGTCGCTGTTCTTTATAGGCGTCATACTGAAACTCGTGTTAACAGTACACCGAAATGAAAATTAAAAAAAAGCGCTCGCGTTGAGAGATAAGAACAGGCGAGGACTCTGCAGACGTAGATGTATAGAAGTAGACGTGACGCACATGGTAGGCCATCACTTTGCTGACATTAGTGCTACGCAACCGAGCAAGAGCTTAATTATTTGCTTATGACACTACCTACTGTGTACATATAGTATGCACGCATGCTTTCGTTCCGTGGGGTAATATAAGGGTAACACGGGTTAGACCTCAAAATTTTTATGTGTAGTGCCCGCTAAGTTTTCTTATGCTGCCTGAGAAATGTGTAGTGATATGCGGACCCCACAACGGTGGTTATTCTGCTCTCCCTATCTAGCTTCAGATGGGTGCCGACTACAGCTTTCGTGCATTTCTGGGAGGGTTTGAAGTGTCCTTATGTTTCCTTGCCGTGAATAACTGTGTAGTTTATAATTAGTGAATACGGAATCCCCTAACATGCTAGTTAGGTAATCAGATGTCAGCCATGAAGCTTATTAACCCTGCGATATAAGTGAAAAAACGGAACTGCATTTTTTGAACGCGGCGTTCGATTGCCTCTGATGATTTTATGCATTTACATTCTGGAGCAGTAAATTGATATCCCCGGTTCGATCCCGGCCGCGGCGGTCGAATTTCGATGGAGGCGAAATTCTAGAGGCCCGTGTGCTGTGCGATGTCAGTGCACGTAAAAGAACCCCAGGTGGTCGAAATTTCCGGAGCCCTTCACTACGGCGTCTCTCATAGCCTGAGTCGCTTTGGGACGTTAAATCCCCCATAAACTCATAAAACTCATTCCATCGCAAACTATGAAATCCTAATCTTCTGTTTGCTTAACACATTAATTTTTTTGACAGTATATCTTTCCGTTAAGTATACAAAAAGACGTATTTTGGCTTCTAAGATTCAGCTTAAGTTGTGAACTCATCCTGTTTAGCGAACCCGAAGACGCGTATAAACTGGAATGAGTGAATGAATGAATGAATGAATGAATGAATGAATGAATGAATGAATGAATGAATGAATGAATGAATGAATGAATGAATGAATGAATGAATGAATGAATGAATGAAGCGTTTGTAGCATGGGAAGGCTGGCACTCGGCTGCTCTTGCGGAATTACATGGAGGGGTGGAGGTGTAGGTGCAGAGACAAATTCTAGTCTGTCGTCTTCATAGCTGCACGTCGTAAGCCCGTCGACCTCTCTTACACTACTCGAAGCAGGCTGCTGTGAATACCGTATGCTGCGATGGGGTATTGTGCTGCGGTGTTTGGTCGTATCAGGTCTGCTAGGGCGGCAATGTCGTGACGTGATATGTGCTGAATTTTGTGTCTCCCTCGGGCAAAATTAGGGCAAGTCCATACAAGATTATGTAAATCTGCTCTACAATGTTCATTCCAGGGGGTCCGTCTGTTGTGCATAGGTGCGTCGTGTCTGTCAAGAGACCACTTGTGAAGTATATTAGAAATTATTAAATTCTCAATTTTATTAAAAATTATATACCTTCATCAGTGACACTGCTGCTCACGACATTCAATGCCGAAGATGCCTTTCAGATGTTGTAACTTTCAATGAATCTGAAGCTGTGTGCGTGTCTTTTTCACAATAGAGAGGGAGTTCATATTTAGTTCGTTGTCTTCACTTTTCATGAGTGCGTACATCTCGACACTTTTTCAAATAACAAAGCAAACAGGAACCCACAGAAGGTTCCCAGAAATAGAAGCTGTTCCATTATGTGGCGTCTAAAAGAGCAAGAGAGTTGGGCGCCCGACAACGATGTTTTAATGGCCCTTGACGACGCTCCCAACCGCAGCCAGACTGTCCCTTTAGAGACATTAATGGTCATAGCTTGCAGTCGCCCGCTGAAAACGACAGGAAAACTAAATACCAAGAAAATGAGAATTAGCTTGCAGCTGAATCCTCCTCGTTTTTATACAGTGTTCTACAAATGAATCCTGCTTCACCGGAAGGGCAGAAAGAGAATATGGGTTATTGCCGGTGGTGTCGTAAAAAGCGAGCCCCCATTCTTGATACGCTGTGCACGAAAACCATCGAATAACAGAGGTTACGGATTCAGTCGATCGATTATAACTTGCAGGAATGCAGCGGGCCGTCGCGCCATTCTCGCGCTTTTGTAGACAAATTATTGACTTGACTTCGAGACACGCTGTTACCAGCTATTGAAACGCCGGCTAAATTCTCTGTTTCTTCATTAAAGAGTCTCTCTCTCTCTGCTACCAGCTATCTTGCTAGCACCCTCTCTGGATGGTGTCAGGAACTGTCTCTGCGGCTCTCAACATTGTAGCCCCTTCTCTTGGTGCCTGGCTTGCTATCTGACTTTTGGAATGTTTGAAGACGTTGTTGCTGCATCCTGCTCTCTTCCCCCCCCCCCCCCTTTTTTTTCCCAGAAATAAGCGAAGGAAACGAACATCTCTTGCAAATCACTGTTTACTTTGTGCATACCAAGTCAGGTATTACTTGTAACTTAATGAGAGCTTTTTCACGTTTCACATTATGCCCCGAAACTATACGTTTTACTTCGGGCACGCAAAAGAGGCTTTCGAAAATTCCTTGTAATCAGTAAGGTACGAGAAATTTAGTTTGTTTATACTCAAATTTTTACCGTAAGCCTGCTTGGAGAACGTAGCGTTATCATCTTGTCGTGGTTTTAGTTTATGGACCTATTTATGGATGGGTTTACTTCTTAAAATGTGAGAAGCAGCATGAACATTTGCCTCTTGATACAGGAGAAGGCTGCAGAAAGAGCGGCGATGCTTTGTGCGTTCGTAATTTACTTATATAATAATACTTCAGCGCTTTAGACAACATAGTCAGACGATATCACTGTGATGTACCTTAAATTGAGCAGTACTCTGATCTTGCCTATACTTATAATAAGTGAGTAATGTACCCGCAGAGCAGTCTTTCTGCAAGTTGTGGTGACTGGGGCAGCCGTTGTGCTTTCCGGCTTCAAAAGCTAAGCGATATCAACGTCAGTATTGAAGACCGCTCTGGTTATGTTTAGAGCTTTATTTTCCCATTACACCATAAAGTTCACTTTATCGTCACATTGCTTGTCTTGTTCAAAGAGACAGCTTAATGACCAGCGTGGCAATTTATTCCTCGGTTAATTTGAAAATGTCCACTGCGTGGCGAGATCAGGAGAACCATAAAACAACAGGCTTGTCGTAGTAGCTTCTCCTTGACTTTTTACCGCACGCAGTCAATTAAATCACACAAAATCGCATCGGTAGACACGCCGAAAACACGTGAGTGGCTCGCGAGCGCACCACACTACTATTAGATGCCAGCCTGGCGTGACCGCGAACGCGGCTTTAAAGAAATTCCCACCGGAACATCTAGTTAAGACCAACGAACGCTCAACTAACCTCCAGATGGGGTGTCATTTCTCAGCGTGCATGCGTCACGTTCTTGGTGGGTAAGCTCTGCTTGGCTCTGTGTATACGAGCTGAGGGATTTGTTACTTTTTTAGCTTGGTGGCGGTGCCGTACCAAGGCACCCCCGTTTGCATGGCCGTCCACCAGCAGTGACCATGAAGAGCAGAGCGCTGTTTTCGGGTCCGCCGACAAGAGTGGCGCGATCGATTCTGGCTGCCCATTCTTTTAAGTCAAATAGCCACACACAACATGCTGTATAGGTGACGCAGAGCCCGAGTATGAAAGTCACTAGACAAAGTCCTGCGCCAGAGTACAGCAGCACTGCTACACAATGCGAAATATACCATAAGAAAACTCCCGAAAATGAAAACTGCAGGCACGCAGCAATGTCGAACCCGCGTGCTTTATTGGAAGTCACGTTTCTCCAGTCTTCTTAGACTTTCTCTCTGCAACTCACGTGTCCTTGCTCCGCTCGTTTCACTCATCCTCCTTTCTGGCTATGGCCTGGCCTCAGTTCTCTGGAGTCCGCGCCTAAAAAAAAGAATTAATGAACTTACCTCTTTCGCGTCTTTTATCTGCGTTTCCTCTACCTGCTTCATTTTGTGCAGTATTCATGATTTGCTCTTTTCTTCGCCAGTTTTTTTTTTTGCTCTATCCCTCTTCCTATATCGCAGTCACTTCGGTACATATATGCCTTCGCGGCGTGTTCATAGCTACGAAGTCCCGTCTTTTAACAGTTTCTGCTGATCCCTTTCTTCCCCCAGATGATTCGTAGCGTCCTTGTGTAGCACTAGCAGGTGGCATCGTTGTGTCATTCTTTTTTTATTTCTTTCCTCATTCGCCGAGATCACCACTGGCCATTCCTACCACCCGCCTTTCTCTGGTGACCGCGGGGACAGCGAGAACCGCAGGCAGCCACTCCCAAGGGTGAGCTTTCTTTCGCCGCCCTCTGTGTGCACTGGGCGTCGGAGCAGAGCCGCGGTTCTCTCGAGCCATTTGCTCTAATTATTTGGCTGACGACGGCTGCGATTACCGCTGAAAGGCGTGCGCCTGGGGCGCGCAGATTACCATCCTCTGCGTTGTCATTAGCAAACAAAGGCAATAACTCCCACAGTAATTAAAACGAAAGAAGACAGCCCTGGGAGGAGAGAGGCGAACGGACTCGCTTCAGCTGCTTACTGCAGGAGAGCAAGGGAGATAAAGAGAGAGGGTGGCGAGAGATCATTCAAAAACAACACTTGTAGCGCGGTAGTGGGAATACGATCGACTCACGTCTGGTCGATTAACGAGGGCTGCATTTGGCGGGTAACGAGAGAAAAATAAGGTCTAGCTACGTCGAAGAAAAGCTCAGAGCGCGATTGCCACTCGGTAATGCGCGACTTCGCCAGAGGTTTTGAGGCATTTTCATTTCGCGATATACTGAGGTGAAAATTTGAGAAGTACTTGAATATACGTATGTATAATTACAGAGCCCTCTTCCTGGTTTCACGTATTCGCTCTTCGCGAACTGTTTAATGAACTGCGAAGCTGCCTGAGCAGCATTAGGTGAATCGTGAATGAAGGCAGGCGATGCAAAAAGAGATTATTAAATTCTGACTGATTAAGTATTTTAGGTACAAATATTCATTTTGTAGTCTTAGCTGCATTGGTAAAATCAAAGCGGCTTGAAATTGATGCCATTTTCGTGCTTGTGCTAATCATGATGTTCCCAATTCTTAGCGAAGTAGTCGCTTGGATTCAAAGAAAACCTAAGACAAAATGAGACATGCGCGAAGAGTGGAATGTACTGAACGGCAACTGAAGGCTAAGAATGCAAAGCTGCTTTTCTAGTTTATGTAATCTTTTTCCTTGTCTTTTCTCGCACTGTGTGTTGAAGAGTTCACGAATCATCTTTGAGAGGTCATCACACATTGAATGTTGCATTGACTACATGTAAACCTGGCTCCATCCACACAGAAAGTTCTTAAAATTGAAAGCAAATTGGGCGCATAATATTAAAGAGGCGACACTAAGCCGGCCTTCCTCGGTTCTTTTTTCTTGTGACAGGCGACATGCTTCACGGACATCTGTTCTCTAAAGCACGAGCATGCGGGACACAAGACCATTGAACGGCGGGAAAAAGCTCCTGTTCAATAAATTTGTTCCCAAACAAGCTCGTCGCGGGCTTCTCGTTGGGATAGCAGAGAAATAAATGCGGAAGCACGCAAGGATCACAGAGAAGAGCGAAAAGAACATGGTATCATTTTTTTGCCATTTTTTGGCGTCACACTCGCGTGTAGGGCGGGACTGGTGTGGTAGCCTGTGCAGATGTCACCTCATGTAGTACGGCGGTTTCGTCGTTATTGCGCTGAGTCGATAAACCGTAAGAGAGTGACATTTAGAGTGTCTACTAGAATGACATCTGCATCTATAGAGTGGGCACTATCAACCCGAACTGTGCTCACTTCGGCGGCAGCCGTGACACCTGCTTGCCCCGCATGCGACCTCCTCTGCCTCCTCTATTCTTGCTGAGGTCTCAGTTAGAGCCTGCCTCACCCGTTCCCTCTCTCTTCTTGCAAGACGGAATGTGGGCTGTCTTGATGTTCTTAGCCAAAACATTCAGGAGACTGTGAGGTTGGAGGACAACGAAGATCTCTAACAGAAGTCATCCTCACCATTCAAATTCAGGCTGGAGACGTATTAGGGCAGCGGCAGCTCTTTGCACGCATTCTTTGGGTCGCAGAGGCCTGGCGTACTGATTGAAAAATAGCGAGGATGGCTGCGTAGAAAGGTCCGCACAAATTTATAAGTGCTCTAAAGATAGGAACGAACGAGTCACGAAGGTAACTTCACTAAACAATGTTTTGCTGACCTCTGCCTGTTTTCTCTGCCAAGCGTCTTGAGCTGTCGGATACGAGAGATCGATGAAGTTGAAAGCAGCATGAAACACAACGCACCAAAAGAAGTAAGAGAAAATAGAATACAGGGCACTCACATGTAGAACGGACAGTGACAGAGGCGTGAGCCCAGTGTTCGAGTAATGACATAGTTGCAGCTGTCGTCAGAAATATCCTAGTCAACAGCGGCTAAACGTCCACACGCCAGCTCCATAATAACGGCAGCATTTATGACAATACGTTCTGGCAAGGCCATTGAGGGCTTTTCGTTTCAGAAAATAAAGAGTAAACCGAAGGAAAAAAGTGTGGGTACAATCCGAAGGACGAGGGAGGGCCCAAGGGAGAGAGGAAAGTCATCATCAGCCATTGCAGTGCACCATCTGTGACGGGAAATGGAGCTGTGGTGGCCGAGCCCAGACGGTAAAGCGACCCGGTTATCACCGCCAACAGCAAAAGGGCTGAGTGTGGGGCTGCGAATGCATAAGCCCAGATGCATAGGAATGCTGACAGACATCCGAAACAAAGAAATGTTCTCTTCTCCTCTTCTAGCTTGCGCGCGCGTGGCTGCCTGTCACGTCGAGATGACAGCTTTATTCTTTCGTGCACCCACTTTGCGCTCCCTATCTCTCGTTTACCTTCTTTACAGACCTCCTTCCAGCAGAATTTTGTGCTTTCTTCGGTGACGGTTCCGGTCATTCACTCATCCCTACTGCATTTTTATGCGCTTTTGTTTTCCATTTTTCTCCGCAACAACATGCCGTAATTCACTTGCTGTGTGGTGTTTATTCTGCTCCGCGACCAGTTCTTTATATTAGATTCTGCAACAGTTGTGTTTGAGTTCGCTAAAAACCGGATTTCTTTAATATAAGGTAAGAAGTTGTCGTTGAGCTGACAGGCAGTCTGCCCTTGTTTACATTTGGCTAGGATATTTGTTGTTAAACAGTGGCTTAGCACCCAACTCGTAGATTAAACCAATAAAAACGGTGATTCATGAGTTTGTACACAAAGCTTCTCGTTGCCAGTTCTAGCTCCCAGCAGTGTAATTTTCGACGTACAGGTACAGGCCCGCACGATGTAATTTGATTGCGATAAGCGCCATTAGCGAAGCAATGCAAACGCTTGTCAAGCTACTGACTAGCCGATTTCCGACGCCCGAGTTTCACGGCAATCGAGAAGTCCAGTTAGTGCAGCTGCAACTAAAGGCATATTTATTTGTTTTATTTCTTTTGTCTTCGTAGAAGTATCTGTCGGAGAAGACGGCGTTGTCGCCGTCATGAAGAGGCAACTGTAACCCGGAACTACTTCACGGAATGTCTTAGACTGCTCAGCCGTTTAATCAAGTGGACCTGCGGTAGTCCTTAGTCTGCAATAATTACATGGACCTATGTTTGGAGGATTGAATTTTGCGCAACGTGAGGTGACATTGTAGGCAGCACTTACTAATCTATCCCGGCGTTTATTTTTGAACGGTTGTGCACTTCTTTATTCAAGCGGAAACGTTTTAAGACCCGTCGATGAACTTTTAACGCGTAGAACTAAACTAAACTCTTCCAACATTTACGTGCCATGCTCTTGGAGGTAGATGCCATTATGTTATTGCTTAATTTTTTCGTACAACTTCCCCGGCCCATTTAGGTTTAGAACGTAGCAAGTCTCGGTGCTTTTGTCATGCTTGATTACTACCACAGATGTTTGTTGCACTTTCTATATAACTAATTTATTTGTGATGTGCATTTAAATTTGAGGACTTAGATGCGTGAGAAGTTGGCTGCGGACATCTCAGCAGAGTAATCGACCTATTTTTGGCGGTGTTAAGTCGCTGGAAAAATATGGGCCAATGCCGCACCGCATTACAGAAAACAACTCAGTGCCCTCTGATGGTTGCTTATCGCACTACATACAATTTATGCGCTTTTGTATTTACATCGTTTCAAAGCGCGCTTGAAGCACTGCACAAAAAAAATGAGAAGCAAGAGATCGCAAATATAAACAAACCCAAAGAGGCTCTTGCAATAAACTGCGGCGCAAAAACTGGGTCACGCAATGACCATTTCATACTTGATACTGAGTGCTACGACAGGACGCCTCCAAGAAGAAAAGTATAAAAGGACGCTTTGATGTGCAATTTCGCAAAAGAAAAGACAAAAATCAAATGATCTGCTTGGCGTCCAACCAAGGCGGCACTCAAGCCAGGAGACCACAAATCTCTGTCTGAAGGGCAGACGTGATTTCCCTCATGGAAAGATTATTCAGATGAATGCTTGTTTTTGCCAATGTAATTCCTGCGCAATTCGGTCCAAGAACCGCAAGGTGCTTTGAAAAATGGACTCTCCTGGAGACGCTGGTGCTAAATAGAAAGAATGATATATCGCGAGAATGGACCGGCTGTTCCATTGCAGTCGTGACCGTCTCATGTCTGCAGGCACACAGGGAGAGGGATCTTGAGAGTTCCGTGTTCACCGCGCAGCGATAGGTAAAACATTAATGTGTGTAAAGCGGCGCTAAATACGTCGGTCAGACACAAAAAACTTTCCACTGCGGACACCAGCAAC
Organism: Amblyomma americanum; assembly: GCA_030143305.2. Classification (NCBI taxonomy): domain Eukaryota; kingdom Metazoa; phylum Arthropoda; class Arachnida; order Ixodida; family Ixodidae; genus Amblyomma; species Amblyomma americanum. The sequence goes on from JARKHS020019007.1 coordinate 249,339, forward strand.
AGTTATCTCAGCGACGTATAATCTTTCTCTATACCGTTATTAATCCTTATAAGATACTGAAGTTTATCTAGACTGCCATTGAGCCTTTTCTTTTTATCTAGAGTTAACATGCAGTATTTAAATTGCACAGCAACAACAGTGGTTTGTGCTTTGTCTCAACTACTGCACTGGGCAGTATTCTACAAGCTGTGATTTGAAATTGGCCATTTCGCATCCGTGTAGTTCTCTGTCATTGGTCACTCAGATATACCGGCGGCTTTTAAGCGTCTGTTGAAAGCGATCCGGACATTCGGTAGAAGGCGGCCGGACCTCACCGTTGGCTGCGTTGGTCACCTGGTGTTGACACAGCGCGTCGATGCACCTCACCAGTGGCTGCATATCGCAGTAAATGCCAACCAATGATAGCTCACGGCTAGCATTTCTTCGCTTTTTTTGCTCTTTGCTTTGTCTGCCTTTTCCTGTGTTTTTTTTGTTTCAAGATGCCTCAGGCTTCAGATGCCTGCTTCAGATGCCACGGGCCTCAGGTATTTTGCAACCCGGCGCTGCCGTGTACAGCTCCACAGCATTTGACCTTGAACACCAAGGTCAGTAACCGCGGAAGTAACAAATTCGCGGCTCCCAGACCGACTACAGAACACTGTCGAGAAGGATGGTCACATCTCTTGATCGGCTGCGACTTTTAAACTAAGCGCGGTCGCATATATATTCAGCGGTCATTCTTTATTCGGCCGCCTCGGCAGGATGAACATAAAACATTCACCGTCTGAGGATGGCCCTAGTCGGGACCGTGGGGGGTTGATTTGCAGAAAGACGGCAGGTATCGTGAAAAACGCTATAGCTGTCCACTTGCAATTTAGAAAGCGCAATTAAAGAGCTTCTAAGTAGCTTCCCAATAAATGCAATGCGTGCATGGAGATCCTTTTCCACTAGGCAATTAGTTTCAAAATGGCGAAAGCGGTGACTTTTTGTCGCGCGAAAAAACTGACTCGATCTGACAGAACAGGAATTCAAAGTGGTGTGCAATTTTACGGAAAGCTTCATCTTCGCTTACTTCGTCACGGTATACCAATGAACACGTGGACGCGAGCTCACGCACAAAAATTAGTTCTTGAGACTCACTGAAGAGGTGTCAGTGGTCCTCTTGCGTAGAACAAAATTGAAAGAAATATTCTGAAGTGGTCCAAAGTTTTTGATTTAACAACATGCAAGACCTTCGCAATTTCGACAACGCACAGGTTTTTTGTTATTTAAGAAACGAGATCAATCTACTAGAGCCGTGATGGAAGCCGACTACATCGTAAGTTCAGACAGCGAGTACTTCAGCTGCCTATCTGCCTCTCTCACCCATAATGAAATCTATTTAGCCCCGGGGGCACTTGTTTTGTTTTCATTGGTTTTTCGGTGCTTGTGAAGAAAGCACCGAGTGCGGCTGCGTGGTTTATTTTTCTTCTGCGTAATATACTTACCTTTTCTGGAATAAAATACCTATAGTTGTAAGCAGCGCCAGTCTGGCGTGCTTTTCCGCCTCGTATTCTAGTTTTTTTCGGGCTCCTCTGAGATGTGTATGCCCCACCTGCACAGCTGTTCACATTAATGCCTGTTGATTAAGCTTGCTATCATCAGGGTGCAATATTATTTTTTCTTTTCTTGTGCTAGTGAACAATAGCAACTACAAGAATGTACAGCTCAGTTTTTTTTTCTTTTTAGCACTAGTGAACAAGAGCAAGTAAGCATGCAACAGCTCGGTTTTTTTTCTGTTGAATGAGATACGTCCTCATGCTACAGGCATAAATGTTGCCCGATGTATGCCCAATGGTTATGTGAAATAACACACCGTCAAGCTGCCACGTCTTTTCTAGTGCTATGACTGGAGAGTAAATATTAAGCCAGGTGTTTCGGCCCAAAACTCAAAACAAACAATGAACAAGGGCGAAACAAGAGTGTGCCACTCAAGAGTGAGAAGCAAGCTTGAACACGCGCGCACAAAAGCTCACAATACACGAAGAAAAAGAAAGACATGAACAATGCTCCTAACCATTGTGTGTTTATTCCGAAGAGTGTCTTTTTCCTTGGACTTACGAAAGGAGGTCCTGCAACGTGTTTAGATTTTGTTAGCAAATTTATTAGCAGCTCAGAACCAGCAAAATGGTCGGAAAGCCTTGACTTTCGCAACAAGAGAACGGCTGAATGTAATCTCATTAAGAATGGCAGAGCTAGCCACGAAGCTCACGGCACAGCCTCGCTCCGCATCGTCACCCATGGTTCAGTGTGAGGTACTTCCAACAGCTCGACACCCCTCGGAAGCCGACCCATGCGTTTTTTTTTCTTCTATTGTTTTGCGAGGATGGTTGCGTCACGGGTAACGACCTCCAGCGGACGCCATTGAAACGCGCATTTACAAGAGTGGCCGAAAGAGAATCGTTACTCGAGCAACTCGAGCCAAACAACGAACAGAGCGAAGACGCGGGAGAAATCCAGTTTTCGCATTAGTTTCCCGCTCTAGCCGTAAAGGTTGCTCTTGAACGGTTTTTTCTTTTGGTTGTCAGTTATCTTTTTATATTGAATGCCTCATTTTATGGTGTTAAAAATTTGTTTCCGGCTTCAGCGCCGCGTAGGCCATCGCTACAAGCTTACTTGTAATTAAGAATGAAGCGAAGACATCAGTGCTGGTGGCGGATTTTTGTTTTACTGCAACCTTGTGAACTCAGTGATGTGTATTCGTGATATTAAAATCTAAACAAAAAAGGGAACAGAAACCGAAATGCAGCAGATGCTTAATATGAAGTAGGGAGCTCTTTTGAAATTGATAGTCCCTTTTTCCTCTTTTAAGGAAGGCACATGTCAGCTTATTATGAGGAAAAAAAAACAGAAAACACGATGCATATAGGAAAATAAAGATCCTCCAGAGTTACAACGACCGCGAAAACTGACCTTAGAGAAACCTGCTTATCAGGCCGAAATTATTACAACCTACACGAACACCTGATATACAGTATGCTAAAAGTAACAAATGGCCTATGGACTCCATAGTTCGGCGATTCCACTTTCGCACCGCCCATTGACGTTAGCGTTTTTGGTCGTAAGCTATAAATACGGATTTCTGGCCGCTTTTGGCATCGTCCTTTAGCTAACATCGAAGAACATATCGTTTTATGTGTGGTTTTATGCGCGAATGACTCGCGGTTCTATGGCAGCCTAAAGAGTGCCCGAAAGAGTGCCCGCAGAATGTAGCGTAAACGCCCTTGGTGATCAGATGTCCTCTGTTTCGCACAAAATGGTTGTGCTGCTTCGTAAAGGGTGGCTGTCATACCGGTCTCTAGCTTTCTTTATAAATAGCGAAAAAATTCCCATAGTGAGGCACTCAGTTAGGAAATACCAGGTTTACGTTCGATCTACTAGCGTCGATAAATGGCTTCGACGGCGAAAGCCTTGAGATTGAATTCACGTCTGAAACGTTTCTGTTACAGAAGCTGCTGCAATAAATTACAAGTTTATACGTTTTTAAAGCATCCGTAGGTCACTGCAATGGGCTGAAGAACTCTGTTTCAAGTCGACCTTGGCCCTGCTTGAGTTAAGGCTAGGTCGTACACAAAAAATCTTGACTCATTCCGGACTGCAGTATGTGAAAAACGACAAAAAATTAACTGCATCTTCGATTATATCTACATTACTGCAAATAAAACTTCTTTCAAAAGCCTTTATAAAGCCCACTTCTTTCATCACTTGCTTTGGCCTGTGCTTCATCACGTGTAGGATAAGGAAGCCAACCTTTGACAGATATTGCGCGCCAACGCATAAGTACAAGACCTAAAAAAACAATAACATTATACCAAGAGACAGACTGCATTGGCACCGACCTGTTCGCAGCAAAGTATCAAGTACGACTGGGCTCTAATAGAAGTTTTCATATGGCGATGACATGTCACTGGTTGCATAAGGTGGATAAGCACCACGCGCCAGCGCAATGCCTACGGTTACAAGGCAGTAGTGTGAAAAGAAGGCAGCAGGAAAACATTTAATGAGAAAAATAAAGAGGGGCAGAGCTTACGTAACGATATGAACTGTCCGGATATGAACTGCAGCGCTGCGAATACATCAAACATGAAAAAAAGACACTGCATTCCTTTAAGCCACCTATTGGAAAACGCCGAATTGTCTCATCGAGAAAAGCAGGCTTAACTTGGGCTAATGAATAGGATACAGTGAACAAATTGTACTTGGGCAGTATTTATGTCAGTAAACGAGCGCTTTCCCGTAAATAAGCTAAAGTTTCTCTCCACTGAGCGTAAACGTAAAAACAAAAAAGGTAAGAACAGCGAACACGCAGAAAAGCTTTCATTTCATAGCCGCGTGTTCGTTTGCATGCTGGTAAACGCTTTCTCTCTGAGTTCGCTTCTTTTCTCTGCTTTGTTTGCACGCTTACCTCCTGGGGCGGTAAGAACACTTCTCAGACACGGCCGCTGTTCTTTATTTCAAATTTCTAAATTTTGTTCGATTAGTTTTTATTTTTTATTTTGCTTTACATTATTTTAGCACGGTACACACCAGGCCTCTCTTTAACCAAGTCGGGCGAACATTTCTCAGTGGTGGAATGAAAAAATAAAAAGAAAAATCCTCAGTGGTCGAGGGGGAGCGCGTCCGGCTCAAGACCCAAGGAGCAATTGCGGTTGGAGTCCCGGCTCGGCCATTTTTTTTTCAGAGCATTGTTTTTTTTTTCAGAGACATACGTATATGGTGGCGGAATGCCGTCACGACCTTGTCGACCATTTAGGAATTGTGTAGTGATGTCATCGCTGTTGTGCTGTGTAGTCGTTGCGGGGGTTTGAATTGCCCGCGCGAGATCATATTGCTGCGACGGCACGACCCTCTCGAACAATCCTGAGTTTCTCCGCACACACCTGGACAATGGCGCGAGTTTCTCCGCCCAACAAAAACCTTAACGCTATCGCCTTAAAAGGGCCCGTGCTGTAGCGCTCCTAGCATGAATATTCTGCCGCTCCTACATCACAACTGTGTTGCTCATGTTATGTGAGAGTTGCAGGAAAATTCTATAAGCAGTGCTTCTTTTTGCCTCATGTAATATTCTTTGCCTTTGTCCTGCGGTATGCTGAGTTTTCGAGAGATATTGCGCCACCAGTGATGTCGCTAGTGACCCTAGAATTTTAGGCTGTATGGTGGCATGACGCATAACTGTATCTTATAGCGCCGCTTTGCGCTGTTTTCAGGTGTAATCGGTACAAAGATTCTTGTTTTGTAAGCCATTACAACTAAATTAAGAATGAAAATAATTTTTTTTATGATGCCCCATATGATAATCTGTTAGAGAGAGAGAGAGAGAATAAACCTTATTGAGAAATAGGTCATCAAGGCCGCTTAACGATTAGATGAGTGGGGTCTTAATTCCAGAAATGCAATGGCTCGAGCTGCTTCACGAACCTGGTCGATGAGCTTGAGCTGACTTTTCAAGATTACGCTAGTCACTTGAGCCTCTCACTACTCGTAAGACGTACGTGTCGCCTTTAAAGGTTCAGGCTTCTCCGCACACCCTTGCGAAACCTGGAAAAATGTGGGACTCGCGTCCCACCAGGGGCAGATATCAGGGCATTGAGTAGGATACATTTTGCTGTATTTATCTAGGTTTCAAAATGAGTTTGTCCGTATTTGGCGACAGGCAAAAACCTCTGCTGTGCTTAGATATTTTGCGCGGTGGAGAATTTTTCCTACGGTTGAGACGTAGTGTTTCTAGCGGTTTGCTATATGTGAACAGCAGGGGTGTAAGGTGAGGATGAAAATGAGAAACTCGGTTAATTAGCGCTTGAGCTAAGTAGTGAGAAGCCTTGTCTACTCATGAGCCGCCTTAAGCCAGTTAAATATATTGAAGTCAATGCTGCAAATATTAGCACACAAGCACACGTCACTATGCACTGCAGCGTATTCGGCATTAAATCACTCACCGAGCTTGGAAAATAGTCTAGGCTTCTTCCTGGCGAATGACGGTTAAATAATGCATTCCTCTCTTCGCTTCAGTGAAGGTTATGTTCATCCACGGCTTCTGCGATAAGTAAGTGCCCACGGGCGAGCTGAGGCGTTTTTCGCACAGCCTAAAATATTATTTGCTGTAGGTAAGAGACGGGGGAGAGCTATGTGAGTCGCGCGGCGCGCTATCGGAGTGACAACGCAGTTGGTTCTCAACGAAGTGTGCGGCCGCGTTCACAAAAAGTGATAAAGAACGCAGGAAAAAAAGCGCAAGAAAATGTTTAAAACAATCATCGATAAGTGGATCACACTCAGGGCACAAGCAAGGAAAAGCAAAGTGCCTCGTGCACAGCGAATATCCCCTCCACCTGTGCTCCGTCGTTTCACTTTGTCTCCTGCTTTTTTTTTTGCGTTCTTTTAGGCGATGGAGCGCATTGAAGACAACCGTCCCGTTGTAATTTATATTCTGTCGCTTTTTTTGCTTCTGCTATTACTGTCACACCTTTCAGAAAGTGCCGAGCGAGCGAATAAAGGGAAAACTGAAAGGAGCAAAATGTCGTTTACTTTACATCCATCTTTTTTACGGCCCGCTCCCTGCGAGCCTCGTTTTGCGTCGACGAAAAATGTCCGCTTCCATCCGGACGCCGCCGCTTCATGAGAAAGGGGTTGCTGTAAAAAAAAACGGAAACGTGGTGTTTTCTACCTGTGTCGCCGCGGGGAATTGCAGAGCAGAATAGATTTCTGTGTTAAGCTCGGACAGTGGTAGATGTAGAAATGCGGATGGTCCGTTCAGCAGAAAAAATAGGATGGCCTTGGGGCTCCGAAGTTTGTGGCAATACATAAAACTTGAAGCACAGTCTAAACAACGGACAAAACGTTGTAAGTACTCAAGCCAACGTAGTCAACAAATAGGGCCTGTGGAGGCTTTCACGTCGCACGTAGTTCGTTTTATGCAGATGTAGGGTCCGCTGAATGCGCGAAAGAGGGCAATGTCACTAGCAATACGGAAAACATTGTTGAGGCAGCCAAAGCGTTCTGCGCAAATCTATACAGTAGCCAATGTATTCAGGACGTTAATGAGAGAGGCACAATGGGACAATGGGCACAGCAAAAGGACATCTTCCCAGTAATGAAAGAGAAAGTAAAGAAAGCCTTAAGAGCAATGCAAACTTCAAAGTAAGAAAATAGATGGTGAGGATCAGGTAACGGATTAAGGTCAAGGACGGTGGGGAGATTCTGCTAGAGAAACTAGCTACCCTGTATATGCAATGCCTTATGACTTCGAGTATACCGGGAGCTTAGAAGAGCACTAACATAATCTTAATCCTTAAGAAAGGAGACGCCAAGGACTTGAAAAATTACAGACCGCTCAGCTTACTGTCCTTTGCATGAAAAGTATTTACTATGGTAATTCCTAATAGAATCAGAACAACCTTAGACTTCGATCAACCAAATGATCAGACAGGCTTGCGTAAAGCCTACTGAACAATAGATCATATTCAGAGTATTAATCAGGCGATAAAATATGCGCAGAATATTAACAACCTATATATATAGCCTTCATATAAAACGAGAAAAACAACGGACTCAGTCGGAACCCCAACGGTCATGCAGGCATTACGGAATGAGGTGTAGATGAGCCTACTGGAAGATATCTATAACGGCTGCACAGCCGACATAGTCCTCATTAAAGTCAGAAACAAAATTCCAATGAGGAGGGGTGTCTGCCAGGGCGACACAATCTCGCCAATGGTATTCACCGCCTGTTTACAGGAGGTGTTCCGAGGCCTGGATTGGAAACAGTTGGGATAAGAGTTAATGGAGAATACCTTAGTTATCTGCAATTCGCTGATGAGATTGCCTTACTAAGTCCCTCAAGGGATGAAGTGCAAGGCATGATCAATGAGTTAGACAAGCAGAGCGGAAAGGTGGGTCTACAAATTAAAGTGCACAAAACCGAAGTAATGTTCAACAATCTCGGAGGGGGACGGTAGTGGGTGCCGACTACCAAAAGTGGTCGAGGAGGACTCTCCGTGTGCGTGCACTACGGAGCCGGAGAAACCGCGCGCAGTGGTTCGGACGGTTCTTCGATTGAATTGTGGATGGATGCTGAGCTGGAGCAGGCGTTGTGTTGAAGCGCGCGGTGACGTCCCGTCGTCACCTTGATTGCCGATCAGAGAAGAACGTTTAAGTGATGCAGTTTTGAACGGCTTAATGTGTCGTAGGTTGTGAGGTGTGCTCCATGGCACAGCCTTCAGCATTCATTCACAGCGAAGAAAAGAGTTCAACACGACTGACAATTTTACACATATACTTTCACAGATATAAAAACCGCATATAGAAGCGTTTGTTGTGTGACCGCGCTTGAATTGCACATTTGCAAAAATTACAAGCATGCATATCTGCGGTAAATGCAAAGTCTGTGTCCCACAGCAGTATTTAAGGCATACTACGGTTTATGTAGCAACTACAAACAAGTGCCAGTACCAAATATCTTGATACCCAAGATTATTTTTAAACGACCACTTTCGAACTCATCTCACGGAGACAGATTATGACGCCGAATGGAGTGCTGTACCATTATATTTTGTGTTTCTGCACCGGAGTTAAGAGAAACAGATGTCAACGACTCTAGACACAATATGTATTTTTATCTGCAGTGGCTCGTATTGTTATTTTTTTTGTGGTGCTGGTATGAGACCGTCTCATCCCCGGCGGCCATGAAGATCCGTTCCTAATTGTCGACCGCGGCAGAGACGTGTGGCGGTGGCCAACAATGGCTGAGGCTGAAGTGGCGCGTGAGCACGGTATTTACGCAGAAAAGCGCGCGTAGTTCCGGCAGGTCGAGGGAGTGGTAGTTGCCCGATGATTTTTTTAAGCTTTCATTGAAAGGCTGCAATCGCGAATAGTTACATGCTCGAAAAAACGCTATTATTTATGTGACGTTAGTCTAACGGCTGTAGTAGCGCTAAGTGGCCCGTGAGGACAGTATGGGGACAATTAAAACGTGTTTAAACGCGTTGAAAACTCCATATGGAAATCTCTTGTGGATAACCTACCTGGAAAAAATTCCATAAATATACATGCACTGCTGACCTAACCTCAGCTAAGCACCCTTGCTGCTCCTGTTGTTATTGTTAGCCTTTTATAAGATGGCACATACCCACATTGGGGGACCAGCCAAGCTGCTTTCGCTCCTATTTTGTGTTCTTTCTTTTTGACGTCTAGAAATTTACAAGATCACAAAGTCGGGACTTGCTAGAATCAGTTGGGTATCGTTATCGGATATTGTTCGTCGATCTTATCTAGGACGAGTTTCAAATCGAAACATGCAGAAGTTGTGGCTACTCTGGGAGCATCGTAAAATCTCTTTTGGGAGTTGCCAGGAGGCAAAACAAAAAACAAAAAACTAGGGGTTGTCGAAAACCGCGACAGAATACCAAATTCTAAGCCGCATGCATCCCCGTGGCTCGTGCGAGCGTGTGCCGTTACTGAACGGGCCGTCTGCAGGGCCCCAGCAAATTGAGGCCTGATCCCGCGGCCTGGCGATGCTAATGGGGAATCAGCGCTGGTGTTGACTACCCAACAGGGAGGAAAAAAACGGCACCAAATAGGAGACAGCGGTCGAAGTCCCGGCGTCTGGTAGCTCGACAGGTTTAGTGGAACCTATCGCCGTCATTGGTTCACGTACTGAAATCTAAATTAGGCCTCGCAAAAAGTTTCGCGCCTCGGGGACGCGGGAATTTGTGAGGTTTGTGCCATCTTGTCGCTCAAAGTCAGCGGAGCCTTGTTCGCTCTTCTCTCTTTTTTTGCTGTTGCACTTCACTCGTCTCACTCTTGGCGCACCCTGACGTGAGGTTATGTTTCCCTAGGACCCATTAGGATGCGAATGTCCATTTGCAAGAGTCGCCACAGGTGAGTTGTCATCTGTGCATTCACATTGTGATCAGGACACATTAGTGGCGCCACTTCGTTATGTTCAAACGCCCGCTTCAACGGACACAAATGGGCTTGGAAATGACAAGTACGGCTCTCATCCTGGCTAAGTGTCCTCTGTTGAAAGAATGAGGTGCAATGTAGCGTTACGCGATATAACCTTTTTCCATGACTACCACACCTGCGATTCTGTTCTCTATAATATTGAACAAAAGTTCCATACAGAGGCGAGGATCAAGTGGCGCTAAGCCGGGGAGCGCCGCTTCTTGTATCTCTGTTCCAGGCGTTTCTTGCTCAAGAAGACGTCCAGTGGAATATACGAGTTTAGTTATCGCTTTCCTGAACTCAGAAAACGCTGCGCAAGTCACGAAGAGTGCACGAAACCCCCGCCCCTTCCCCACATTCTTGGCACACCCACATACACGCGAGCATAAGCAGAAAAAGAAACCAAAAGAATAAGTGACAGACTACAATCACAGAAGTGTCGTAGTATAAGAGCTATCTAAAAATTAAACCCGGATGTAAAGTAACGATTGCGCCGTAGTTCCGCGCGGGAATTGAGATGCCATGTGAGTGCTTTTGCCAGGTAAATGCATCTTTAAAAAAATGCAGCTTTTACATTGGGAACTTCATGGCCTTCCTTTTCTTCTTCAGGTTGTCTTCTCACTCACGTAATAGCAACGTGTATCTCTATTTACAAGGCACTGTTTGTTTTTTGCGAACGACTGCCTTGATTGACAGATTGTGAGTGTGTTTGCCGTTGCTTCTTTCTTCCCTTTTTAATCTCCTCATTGCCTTCCCCTGTGCACGGTAGCCAACCCGCAGCCTTTCTGGACAACATCCCTGCCTTTTCCTCTTCTCCTTATCTATCTATCTATGAATCTCTCTTGATCAACGAGCGGGAATTGCGCTTTGTAGTATGATGGGAACATCGCTGATAGCACTTAGGTGCATATGATGCGCAACGTTTTGTCTACATTCATGCGACGTGCAACGTGTTACTCGACAATGTATGGCGAGATAACTGCGTCGTTGCTCTATATGGTGACTTGTATACGCGAACGTATTTGGCGGTCGACGCTCCGGAGTGAAACAAAGGCGCTTCCATCTTCTATGGAGAGCTACCCTCTGTTTCGATGGTCAGCCAGGCAAAGAAGCAGATTCGGTGGGTGGGGGAGGCTCGTGGTCAGTATGAAAGGGTGTCTTGCATGCCTGTCGGTGAGAGTGATTGATAAGCCCGGTAAGCGAGGTCACAAGGTTAAACCATGCTTTGATTGGCGTCACGCGCGGACCCGTATTCCGGCACCGGCCAGTGACGGCCGCCTCCCCAAACGAAGAGCTGGTTCGGCAACCCACGCTGTTACGGAGCTCTTTTGCTTCGTAAACAAGCGAGATCCTTTTTGCCTCCTCTGCTCTAGGTGAGAAATTACTCCAAGCTCTCCGCAGAGTTCGCTGTCTACAGCCTCATTGAATATTTATTCGTCTTTCCCCGAAGAACCTTTTTCTTCTTTGTTTGCCTGAGTGTTTGGCATCGCTTATAGGACAAGACTGGGCAGGCCAGGGTCAAACACACTTTTCTAGCTGGAGAAACACGTTGCGGACGGTGCTCAATATTAACCAGCCTAGCGCATCCATTGCTTCTGTTTATCCCTGAATCCACTCTGCTGGACAGTGATCTTTGGTGACCTCATTGTGTGGTCGAAATCACTCCTGCTCGAAGTTTTCTTTTTTTTTTGGCGCAGGCTCCTTTTAGTTTTGCGTTGACTCGGCGATTTTCAGTGCTTACGAGGCGAGATATCGTGTTCGCCCCTAAATGTCCGGCGAATACTCGAAAATAGCACCTTGTCTTTCATGATGTTGAGGCAGCGAGTAGACTAGCAAAAAAAAAAACGAAACAAAAAGTCACCAACGTTACCTGCTGAAGGTTTTAGACGTTTAGAATATGCCACAGCTGCTGAATTTACGCCGTATAGCAGAGAACACGCGCAAAGATTGCGTGTCTCGGCTGTCAATCTTTGCTTTGTTAAGTCGCTCGTATTGCATTTTGAAGCCTTTCTACCTAATAACTATGTACTGCTGGAGCTTACACAGTGTCCAGGCAAGGCATGTGCAAAACTGAAATAAGAAGCAGGCATAATTTTGTGACCTTGGTGTCCATAGTTTCCGTCTTAGTCTTTGTGTTTAATTTTTTTCTAGTTAATGACGCAAACCTTCGGTCTAAGAGAAGATGAACCATGCATATCGTTTTAACGGTAACACATTAGCGCTGCGGCCCCCGAGTTTAATCAGGGAAGATTCAGAACTTCGGAACGACTGATGACGCCATCATATTGTGCTTCCAGTATGTACCATCCTCAAGTGCATTTTCCTTCAGTAATATTTAGTCATGGACCAAAGCGGTCTTAATCGCCTCTGTTCTTCAAGCTACTGTTCTCTGGTTCCGGGCTCTCCTGAGCATTGCATTTGTATGATACCATCGACCGGCTTTAGGCCACTCCTTTTTTTATGCTGATCGGTTATACTGAGGACTGTGGCTGACTCGCTTTGTCTAAGTATGATATCAGCGAACCGCTGATCATTGGGCAGGATATGGGGCAGTATTGTGAGTTTTCTTAAAGTTTTCACAACTGATTAGGTGTTCACAGTCACAAATAAAGGAAAGGGGAAAGAAAAAGAGGTAATACGACAAAAGAAGAGTAAATAAACAGAAAAAAGAACAATAAATAGAGAAAGAAAGAATCAAAGAAAGAAGGACACAGAAAAAGTCCGAAAATACAAATAAAAAAGCTACATTCTAATTTCTGCTTGAAGGAACCACAGCTTGCATTTATTACTAATTTTCTTCCCTCAAAAGCGGTTGGGTTAGGCACTGCGGCGCCCTTTTTTATGTTATGTAACCTATTTGTTGAAAATTTTCTTGCTGCCGCGCCTCTGAGGTCTAGATATCGAACTGTTTACAAGCCCTAGCAAAACAAGAGGTGAACAGAATATCTTGAACGATGAAATTGGGTCAAAGTGCTTATGTGTTCCTACCAATAACTCTGCGTTGTTTTATTTAGCATTTAAGTTTTCAAACGACTCCTTAGAAGCATTCCATTTTGTCATGGCAGACCAACATTAATCGACGTTTATTTCCTGTTTTAGCCCGAGTGTTCCTCCGTTCGCTACATGTACTGCGTTCAAGCCCATCACAACTAAGCATCTCCCATTACAAACAAGAGCGAAAACGGCAAAAAAAAAATCGCGGGTGGTAAAGTGGAAAAGCCACCCAGTGGTGGTTTTGGCGGATTGGCGGGTGAGCCCTGTCGGCCAGAGAGAACACGCTCTCGTTGGAGCAGCTTCGTTTGCGCGGAACTCTGCAGCTTGGGAAAGGTCTACAGAGCGCGAAAGCAGCAGCAATAAAATGAACAAAAAGAGAGCAGCAACAGCTTGGCGTAGAATAAAGGGCGAAGAAGAACAACAGGAGAGAGAATGACGAAGATCTGTCGCTTCAATTCACTCAGGGAGCATTAGGCGACGGGACCCCAACGGCTGCCGTTTACGTTCGCCGAAAAATTTTCGTGTCTATGAGACCGAACACTATGACACCTAACTATTCTTCCGTCCATACCGCCGCAATTTATGTATTGCTTTGTTTGCTTTTCGTGGCTCCCTACTCTCGAGCTACGACTACCGGCGACAGCGCTAGGCTGTCAAGCTGTCTCAGCCATAAAGAGGAATTGCGCCGTTTGACTCTCGTAAGCCGTAGCTGTCAGTACATGACAGCGCACCGGGTGGCGTCGGCAACACGGTTTGCGCCTAGACGCGGACCGCCTTCACGCCCTGATCGTCTCAAAGCGACAGCAGCAGATTCCTGACACGTGTAAAGCAAAAACGAAAAGAGAGTCAGAACAACTCCCGAAGAGAAGAGTCGGGCTGTGACAGTCAGTCAAACTGGCAAAGCCCAGACCATAATGTTCATAGGCTGCATTTCTCGGGGGACAGCGATGTGCTTGAAAGCATTGCCATTAAGCTCTCTTATTTTCGTCGAGTCGACTTATGATTCTGTTACTGTCGCAGTATTTTCGGTCAGCAAGACGTTTTTTTCTGCAAACGAATCACTTGAAGAAAGAAGCCACAGGAGCATACAAAACCAAGTACAAAAAAAAGAAGAGGCTGAACATGCGAGAATGCGAGATATATGGGCATAGAGAAACTGCTCAGATGCGTTTTGTACGGAGGATATTGGAGGAGGAGGTCGTACACAGTGGAGTCAAGAAGATAGGGAAGCCTATGACTAGTGCAGTGCGCTGCTGCAACGAGGCGATGCAAACAGGGCGCCCGCCTCCCCGCCTGTGACATTCCCTAATCCCGGCCTTATAAATTGTACCCAATTTATGCGCCATCCAGCGCGCGGCTCCATCGGGAAAACTTTCCCGGGCCTCCTTTCGAACCCTGTTTTGTTTTGTCGAGGATCAGCGAAATCTAAGGCGAATCGATTTGTTTCCGACCGGCCAGCAGCTACTTGCGCCTACAGCTTTCTCTTATTTGGGGCTGCGCCGAGGCGCCTTCTAACTGAGCCCGGCTGCATGTACTATTGCAGCTTCCGCAGCTGTAGCCTTTCTCTGTGTTCCCCTCCGACGCCACTTGCGCCGCTTGTACGACCGACCACGGCTTCGACAAAGACGACGAAAACGCCTCGATTCTGGTCTCCCGCCTAAAAAATTTACTCCTCCGACCTGCTTTCCGTTGTATTTCGACCTGCTTTTTGTTGTATTCTTTCCTGTTACGCGCACTTTTTTTCAACTGCTTTCTCATGGAGAGAGGAGAAAGCAAGCTGGCTTAGAAAGTTTTCTGCCCGTACCTAAGTTTGCCCCCCCCCCCCCCCCCCCCCCCGTCTATTTCATCAGAAGTCTTTCGCATTCTTCTAGGTAAGGCGTAAAGCGGCAGTATTGCGCAAAAGAGTCTTTTGAAACGCTCTCAAAAGAGTCTTTTGAGAGCGATTTGAAACGCTGTCCGAGTGATTGCTCTCTGCTGCGATTGTACCGCGTGCGAGATTCACTTGAAATGATGGAAGTTGCTTTGCGAAGAAGTAAAAAAAAAATGACCACGGATTAATAATAGACTGTGTGACTTTAAAAGGCAGCTTAACGCGGCTGGTGATAGCCTTACGTTTTCTTAGTGACCTTAGTAAATAGACGTCAAGTATCTATTGGCCTTCTGAAAATGATTGTTCACAAACTGTCAACCTTATGATACTTCCTGCCGATACCCGCTCTAATTCGTATTTTTTTAAATTGTGAGTGTGCTACTGGGGATAGGGTTTAAGATCAAGCCTCCATGAGTATATAGAACGCGCGAGCTTGGACCACTCAATGATTATTTTTTAAAATGGCCAGTTTTAAAAGCGCGCGCGTCGCGCTGGACTCAGCAGCTCGCATAAACCCAGAAAAAAGTATGAAGATAAACATATTGTAGTTTACAAACTTTGTTGGCACTGTTCAGTGTATTCCTGAACGGCGCTTGATCACAACTCCGAAAATCAGTAAATACTCCGGAAGAAGCCAGAAGCTTTGACGTGGAGCCGCATAGTTTGTCAGACGCAACACACTGCCAGATTGTCTTCATGGTCATCGTGATGTAATTTTCTCAGGGCATCTTCACGATCTTATCAATTGTAGCATGAACACTGCGAATCACTGCTTGCACTTTCGCCAAAGTCATCTCTTTTTTTTTATGTCACCTGTGACCATCCCGAAATTTCCGGGCTTGGATACATATTAGAAGCGCATTTTTTCCGATCAAATTGGCACAAATTCCTGCCTGAGTTATTCTCTAAAAGGCGACTGAACTGCTTTAGAATTCGATGAGTTTTAAACGGCGAAATACGTGAAACATGCAGGTAAAGGTTGCGTAATTGTTTTGCGCTAGAATTTGAAATGGTGGCGCAATCACCGAATTAAGCGGCATCGACATTCAGGCTTTTCTGCACTGCACAGCGACGGGCAGATGCATCGATAATGATGTCACATACGACGGCGCAGCGTTTCCAGAGAAGAAACAGGCGTTTCATGGAAGAAAACCGACGCCATCGAAGTTGGCGCTCACGCAGCATTGTTTGGTGACATCGGATGGCGCACATAAACATCTGCAGTATTGTGAAATGTCAAATATAGGTGTGCTGCATTTTAACGTCTCAACTGTACAACCATTACGTATTTTAATATATCGAAGAACTTGAATACCGGTGCCACACTGTACACAGCATGATTCAACGTTCGTGAGGTAATAAACCGCCACAAGATGGCGAATGCTAACCTTCCTCCGAAGCTGTCTGCATTCTATTCATTGTACCTGTATTCGTATGCAATACAACATGGCTGCTTGACCAGTGTGTAGTGTGCATTCTCTGCTCCGAGTCAAATCCCTCACAGTCCTCTCGCGGGGCATGGTCACACCAGTGCGTGCACACGGAAACCAACGTAAGATTGTAAGCAACAAAGAATTTGGCGGCTATTTTCATTCGCCAATAAGATGAGACCTTCGAATGACCTGGAGTGTTTTCATAAGCAATTTATAAAACTCCTAGATTATGTAAATTATGATCGCACCACCAGACTCCCGGAGCACTC
This sequence comes from Amblyomma americanum, assembly GCA_030143305.2. Taxonomy (NCBI): domain Eukaryota; kingdom Metazoa; phylum Arthropoda; class Arachnida; order Ixodida; family Ixodidae; genus Amblyomma; species Amblyomma americanum. The sequence continues at coordinate 265,862 of JARKHS020019007.1, forward strand.
TGTCTCACAGAATTATATAAAAAGTAAACATGTGGGATAGTCCAGAAAAGGGTTTTTTTTTCAACACACAATCCCTGACCGGTGCTACAACATTTACAAAAAATTGTTCACGCTTGTCGGTCGAGAGCTTAAAGAACTGCCTCTGGCACTCGTTTACCTGCCGACTCTTCAAGGAATTCGCTCCGAGTGGACAGAAATTTAATTATGCGCTCTGTCTGAGCGCCCTAAATTAGTTTACTCGGCCTCCCGGAGGGTATATGCCAGTGCATATGAACACGCGCTGTTTGGCTGCAGTCCTTAAAGAGGAACATGAGCCTCTTAACCCTTCTTCTGACAAATACAATACCGCCCACTGTGCAAGGCCCTTTCGCTTGTTTTTGTGCACATGTAATGAACTTTGTTTAACAGTAGCATAGTAACCTGGACAAGCCATACAATACTAGTGCCGTATGAATGCTGAAAAAATTCTTTATTCATCCCCTAAATTTCAGACTCTCTACAGCTGCGAACTGTTTCTCGCGGCCTCCTGAAAGGTATTGATAAAGTCTGCGCCCCACTAAAATAAGTAGCGCCTTTTTTGCTTGACGTCCAGAGTTAATGACCAAGCGTAAAACACTCGCAGGTTATGCATCAAAGGAACCCAGCCAACTAATGCAAGACAGAAGACATCATTGACGTCGCACTTGTACACAGTCCGACTCAGCTGAAACTGCGGCACTGACAATGCGCTACACGCGTGGCATTGAAGGAAATCACCAATGCGAAGAACAATAATAAAAGCGCCCTGTGAATTACTGCCTAACAATAGCGTGCATTTGCGAGAAGCTACCACGTGCGCAAAAGGCAGGTTCACACTCCAATTCCTAATCAACATCGTCTTGCATAAAGTCATACCGAGAGATGGCATGCCATCGTTATCAACAAGCTAATGCACAACCAGAAAATTTCGACTATCACTAAAAACTGTTCTTTTATAATTACGTATCAAATTAAGTTTCAGAAGCCAAAATTTGCAGGGTTTCCAAGGGTGTTCGTAAGTCCATATAGGTATATTTGCTGGTTGTTGAAGTTAGGACGCTATAACTGGCAGAACGCCGTTAATATAGTCGCCACGATACATGCATTAGGAGGATCTAAAGCGTTCAAAAATCTCTAGCAAACTGAGTGAATCTGCTGCTTGAGACCACGGCCCTATGCTCCGAAAAATATAAACAGACAGCCAAAAAACAGGAAGCAAAATTCATCAACGTTGAGCGGTACATTTCAGGCAGGTTGATCAAATCATTGCTATAAGAGATTGATCGTCACTTAGTTTGCATAAATGACATCCTTGCCACAAACAAAAAATGGGCCAGGGGAACATCGATGAATACTAGAAAGGAATGTTTACGAATGTTGGTGATGCCTTTCGGACGGAGTAAAATATATATCCAAGTGTTCCCAGTGGAAAAAAAAAATGTGTGACTTACTAGCTGCATTTGCGCGTGAACTGCTAAGAGCTTTCGATGCCTCAGTAGCTGACGCCGGCTCCCGCTTTGACAACGCTGCATTGTGAAAACAACTGCTGCTGGAGGCGGTGCCCTTCGCACACAAGTACCTTCCCATGCAATCGGAACAACTTCTCTTCAGACCCATTGGGAATATCTCCTCTGAGAGAAGAGGCCGTGCCGAAGATAGCTGGCAGTGTATCATGGTGAAAAACTCGGTATGTATTACTAGAAAGACACAAAATCCCGCTCAGAAGTAAGCGCGATCGTTAAAAGACAACGATCAGCAACCCTTGCGCGCTCACCTACGCTTTTTTTACTTCTTTGTTTTTATCCGGGTGTTCTCGCCGAACGCATTGCCCACACAGGGCGATCACAGACTCCGTTGTTCTGTGTCAGCCATCGCAGCGGCCAATGCTTCCAGCTGTGGGAGAAGTCCACAAATTGACTGCTCTACCTCCTGCCACTCAGCAATTTGCGAAGGCTGGAACCATCTCTCGTGCGAGGGCTGGATTTCTTTGACCGGTCTGCGAGAAGTGTGCGGCTTGATCAGCGAAATAGCTGTGCCAGCAGTCGCCGCAACGGAAGACAGCTGTCTCTTTCATGTGCATTTTTTAAACTTGTACACAAGTAATATGGTAAGCGGAGGTAGTGGTACAGATAAAAGAAAAAGCTCCGTCCGTTTTCCGGCCGCACAGACCGATGGTTGCCTGAAGCACATGATTGATTCTTGCAGATATGGCAAGCTTCCGAAGCCTGCCGAGTAGCCAGGTCAAGACGCTTGAAAGCAAGAGTAGTGTCATAAAAGTAAGACTTGCATCAGGGGCAGTCTTGACAGTGCTTGCTTACATGATGAAATTTACGTTCTTTCCTTCACACGAAAGAACACATGTGCGTTAGGCGGCCATCAGCTGTTAAATTGAAAAAGAGGTGCCGTATCAGAACGCCAGACTAAGTTTTTCTGTCTTGTGTTGTTTTGTGCGCACATTTTTTTCGGCAATAGGTAAAAGTCATGCATTTTCATATTTAACGTTGTGATGTCCACCAGTTATATTTTTCCTCCATGTGTTATCGCTGTTTTTCAAATCTCCCTGTGCTTCAAACTCAAGTAGTGCATGCTTCCAAGACGGAACTTTTTTTTCTAGATCTTCATATTCTGACCTTAGTGAGACAGTTCGCATCTTCGAGGATCAGCAATCGTTTAGCAACAGTGTACACATGAGAGCTTGGAAGTTTTTCATTTTTAGACAAGCAGTGGAAGCTCACAGGAAAACAATGAGAACGATTCAAAACGGCCGCGGTGGTTGAATTTCGATGGAGGCGAAATGCTAGATGACCGTGTGCTGTGCGATATCAGTGCACGTTAAAGGTCCCAGATGGCCGAAATTATCCGGAGCCCTTCCCTGCGGCGTCCCTCATAGCCTGAGTCGCTCTGGGACGTTAAGCCTTCATAAACCAACCAACCAAAACAACGCTGTGCGTGTCGTCTCACAGAGAACAGTTCGAGCACAGAGTACAGCGCCGACGTCCTCTCTGTTCAGGCTGCTTCTTTCATTCAGCCTTACATTTCGAAAAGCGCTAGCTGCATACTGAACATACTCGACGAGGTGCTTCGTCTGATGTGAGTGTGTGTCCTTATTTGTATGTAGCTATAGGGCTTTCCAAAACGTTAGGATGATATACCAACTATCATTCAGCATTGATAACAATAAGCTGAAGTAACACAGTTGTTTTAGGGCGGTTACAGGTTTTCCTAATAAATATGTAGTAACATAAACCATAAGTCGGGCATAAACCACGCAATAATAGCGCTACAAAAAACGCACGCATGCATGGGCGCACACAGAAGTCACAAACGTGCGGACAGCGAGAGCTGTTCTGCGCCCAAACAGAACGCAAGCAAGAGAGACTTTTTTCTCGTTACCGAGGGCACTTGAGGCCTTTTCCCTCAAAGCCGACATTACCGTTATCGGTCCGCGCTGGCGGAGCTTCTTGGCAAACTGGCGCTCTGGGAAGCCGTGGTTCCACAAAGCACATGCACGGTCGTTTCTTTCTCGAAGTGTGCGCCACGTCTGGATCTTTATTTTAGTTTTCTTTTGCCATGTCCGATCCTATTGCAAGGCACCCTATCTATTTCGCCACCATAGGGATCCGCGCTTTGAGAATGGAGCGCTCTCTGCCCACTCGGCCTTATAAATAGCGGCGTCGAGGGCCTCGAAATCAATTTACAACCGTGGAGTGGGGCTTATTACGTTCCCGTCGCAATGCAAATTGGATACATCCTTCTGCACTGCAGAGGAGTTTGAAGGTGGGTGGAAAAGGCGAAATCGGGCGCAGCCGTTATTGAAATAATAGTGACGCAACAGCGAGAAAGCGTGGGTGAGTCCTCACAGATTGAGCCCCGTCATGATATTCGGACAGCGGCTACCCATCGGCAAAAAACTTCAATCACGATACCCGATTTCGCCACTCAGCAGAAGAAAAAGTGAGGGTGGCTACTCCAAATTGCACTGAGCTCCGAAAATTGCTGCAACTTTTACCGTCCGCCTCCTTTTGGTGAGAGTGGGAAAGTTCAATTACAGATCTCGTTTTGTACAGTTAGTATAAAGCAGGCCAACATGGCCAGCAGTACATCTCATGAGCTACATGGACTGTTCTCTAAAACTTCTGATGGAGTTACTGTCCTCTTAACGGCTTGTTGCTGTAACACGTGCTTTAAGTCGAAAACTACAAATTACTCAGATCACAAGGGGCGAACGCGGAAAACTTTCTCCTGAATCTTGAAATGGTACCACATCTTAGTTAGCACGCACAGTTAAGGTTGGTAATCGCAGCAGGGGGCGGCAGAAAGTTAGGCGCACGGACGAGATTAAGATGTTTGCGGGGATAATGTGGAATTGGAAAGATACGAGAGAGGCCTTTGTCCTGCAGAGGGCTCAGTCAGGCTGACCATGATGACGACAAATAAGGTTATTATGATTACGAAGTTATAAATGGCACCTTTTTATAGCGTTAGCATAAACCTTTACGTCGGCGCAATTACGATCACCCTTGTGCATCTATTATATTTATTATGAGTGGCGAAAGCCAGGACAGTTTCTGAAAATTCTGTTCGACGTCGGCGGACGGAAACATCGGGGAGAAATCCTTAACTTCATTATGCTTTAAAATATATGCAAAGAAGACAATATGTTTGTGGACGGCGAAGTGTTACGTTACGGCGCGAAAAATGTGCATAGCGGTAAAGAGCTAAATGTAGAACACTTAGAATTAGAATGCCGGCCTGATACGAGCCTTGCATGGAGTATGTTAGCTTCGTAGACTCGGTGAGTATTTTACCTTGGGGCTTGTTCAAAGCCACTGCTAGTAAATGGTAGTCGACGTTTAGTTGTAGTGTCACCCCAGCACTACTACCACGTAGCACTCACGTGAATAACACGAAGAAGCCTCAGAAATAAAGCCACAGGCCACTTCCGGACCTCCACCGCATTGCCTCCAGGCTGCTGCACATAGCGGCTTTCATTGTATAATTGTGTGGTGGGGCTAGATGTTTCATTGCGAACGGAGGAATACACAGCGATAAGTAACGCGCACGAGAGAATAGTTCCGGGAGGTGGATAGTCTAATCGCCATGCTTAAACCACAGCACATATCTAGTGTTACGAGCAAGCCCGGCTTTGAGAACGGCTCATTGCAGGCGAGTGTTATGCGGTTCTCAAACTAAGTTACAGTGATGAAGGTTTGAGCGAATGGCTGAAGTCACACTTTACAATACGGAGGAACTATTCGCGGCTGCTTTTAAGTTTGAGTGTTCCAATTAGTCGTTGACAGTCAATGGCCAAGCAAGACCTCGCTGGTGGCCTGACGGAGGTGGTAAAGAAGTAGAGGAGGAGCAGAAGAGAAGAGAGCAGACGAGGAGAGGACACGTGACGGTGCGCGGGAAAGACGGTAGCGCGCGCACAGGTACGTATTCCCGACAAGGGCGTCTCACTCACCACCGATGGCGTAATGACGTGGTGCCACGCGCGACAAGCGGCTTTGCGCACGCAGTAGTTGCCAAAGCAGAGCAGTGACGATAAAAGCGCAAGCGACGATTTTGCCCGTTAGTGGCCTTTCGAGGGTGCCGTGGGTGAAGCCGAGAGGGAGGGACGTGTTTGCAACGCCGCACGTAAGCGAGAGACTGAACCCGTAAACGTTCGGCGGGTTGAGGAAAGGAGGGATGCCCTCGCGACATTGGCCGCAAGCTGTCTACGTGATGAGATCCTCAAATCCGTTCCGCACTCCTCGGACGATGAGGCGCTCGTTTTAACGCTCCCTTAAACAAACAGAGTCGTCTCACCGTTATGCATGGAGTCATAATTGCATTAACAGTTACGCGAGACAGCTCGCTCTCCTACTCTCGTAGCCTTTAGGTAAGCCTCCATTATTTTATCAATATTCTTCATTGCTGATGCGGTAACTGTCAACATAGTTTGCTCTGGAAGCTTTGGTATTTTAACCGCGGCAGCGCACGAATCCATAATGCCAAACCTATGCGGCCCCACATGAACGCTACAGTACCCAACCAATTGCGCCACTCCACAATACGGATTCAAACGCCAAAGTACTTGAGCAGAACAACGGCTCAGATGCACTGCATAAAACAGACTGCGGCATACTCGGCTGTTTTTTTCCAAAAATCTCACGATGAGCTTTTCAAACAGCGTAATCCTTGCAAGGCCGTTAGCACACTTCACTGACGTGTTTGGGTGGCTTGATTTGTCGCGTAGCGTTGCTGTATTCCAACACACTCACTTGGCAATACATGCCGTGACCTGAAAGCTGCACCAAGAGGATTATAACGGCCAATCCTTATGACTGGGTCGTTTCCATGCCTCTCGCCATTTAACCCGCTTCGCGCTCCACCCGCGAGATCAGAAAACATTACGCAGATAGGACAAAGCAAATCTGCTTATGCCCCTCTAACATATAAGCGTAAAGCAAACCACTAAGGAGAAAAGCAACATTTATCTCTGTTCGCAGCGAAACAGTAGAACTTAAGCGAAGGGCGCCAAAATGCAAGAATAATGCCACGTCTGGGGTGATAAACGGTGTGATAAACGAAGTAGGAGCATACGTATAGAAACTATATGGCCTGCCTGCACAACTGTGTTTAACTGAGCAGGGGTTTGCGCTCGTGCGTGCGTCTGCTTGAAAGAGGAATAACTGCTGCTGCCTCTGGCGGCAGGCCAGCAAAGAAGCGGGAAGATGGATACTGTACGCGCGTTTTAGATTAATCCCGAAGCCCCAACGCTAATCCGTCTTTTCTGGGAACGGGGGGCGCGACGTGGCGGTACGGAGCGCTGCGGGTGCCAGCGACGGCGTTTTAAAGAGTGCCTCCGAGGGATTTCCGTACCAAAACTACAACCGAGGGAAAGGTTCTGGCGAAGGGGACCCGAGGGATTCAGAGCTCATGGGACGCCGAGAGATCCTCGAAACTCGAGGCCTTTCACCGCACCGCTCAGTCGTCACAAGGCTTTGCTTGCTGCGCGTGTGCTCCGCTGTCTGCTGCCGCGCTCGTCGTTCAGCTGTTCGTGCACCTTGTAAGAGGAGGCGTCCAGGGTGTTGTGCTTCTTCCTCGCGCTGGCGGCGTTGGTGACGTAGAACCTTGGGAACGCTTTCAAAGCGTCCGCCGAGCTATTCGCGGCCGGCGCCGAAGCAGCAAGAGATTTTTGAGAAAGAATTGACGACCCGATATGCGGCTGGGATGATCGGTTCTCTGTACAGACTTCACGTATCGAATGTATTCAATCTTCTGCCCTATCTTCAAAACGTTTCCAACCTTTCCCCGTTTTGTTCAAGCGTATTTCTTTCGTTTGATCACGAAGAGGGCAGCTTTCCTGAATGCATCCCGGACATTCCATTTCGACCTTTGTGCACCAATATTTAAACGCAGAAGGCTGCCACGTGACAATAAGAAAATGAGCCCGATCTATACTTGCTGGGCATTGAAAGAGGATTTTACAAGTTACAATACGTTATCTGAGGCTGTTGAAAAGATAGCTTTCTTCAGCGCCAACAAGGCGCTTGCTTTGCAAACTCTGGTTGCATATTTGAAGATCTTTATCTGCCTACGTGGCGCGTATAGAGCACATACTGCATTAGGTTTTTATTCTTAGAAGCTTACTTTTTTGACTGCTTTCTACAAAGTCTAGTGGCTCCCACTGCAATATAAATGCAGCCGCGTATCCTTGTAGACATTTTGTCGTTCAGGCTTTTCACTTTCAACCGCTTCTTTATCCTTTTTCGAATGTTCTCTCCCGCCCGCTTTCCATTCTACTCATCGTTTCATCGTTTTCAGGTTCCTGTTTGTTTTTAAATACCCACCCACCACGTGTCTTTTTTTCTTTTTATGGCGGGAGCCAGTTGGTGTGCCACTTGAACGACGTCCTTCAACGACACTTCAAACTTCGATATCATGAGTACTCATCACAATCACATCAGCAAATTTTATCGTCTCTTTTTTGCTCCATGAGCATAGTTTTCCTTTTTTTTCTGCTGATGTCGAAAAGGCGACAGGGGCGAGTAGATAATTCTTTATCTAAGTTTCGAGTTTCTCAAGTAATAAAAAAAAAGAATGTCCAGAATGCTGAAGGTAAAGTCTTCACGCCTTAAGTGTCGACAAATGAGGCCACAGATCACGTACCGTCCTTTAATGGTTTTACTTTCACTCACAACGTTTGTGCTTCTGCTACTTCTTTTTCTCTCAGTCTCTAAAGGTGTTCAGAGCAGTTAATGACGTTTGCTTTCTGTGTTACGTTAATTTTCTTCAGATTTAAGCTATTGGAATGAAGAACTCGAGACTCAGATTTATCCATGGCTTTTTTCATCCTTACCACCGCTTCCTTTATTGATCAAGCTCTTACTTGCCACCACTTCCTGATTTTCCTTTTGCCTCCTTCTTTGTTCACCTCACAAAAAATGCTGTTTGATCGCTGGATGAGAATGTCATTCTTCTCAGTGCTGCCCGCGTCGCTTGCAATGCCACCGCCTAGAACGTGACTGCCTTCCGAGTTGGAGCTTTAGGCATGAGCGAGAACAGGAAGCTCGATGCTGAGCCTTTCTCGAGGAGGAGTTCCAAGAAGCACGCGTGCATGAATTCTGGGAATTTGAGCCCTGCCAACTTTCATTCGGGACCGACGCACACCCTCCCCATTTTTGTTTTGTTGGACCTGCTTTCTTCTTACGAAAACAATATTTTGTCTGACATACTTGCAAATTATTATCAAATTTCGGTAACGATCAGCCCTTAACGAGAGGAGAAATAGGACAGTGGATAAGTGCCATTCACAATGCCTTCATACTATGTAGAGCATAAGGCTGGGGCAAGCTTCCCGCCCAAGTCGCCATTTTAGCGAACCCTACCGCCTTATACCTCCCAGTGACGACGATCAAACCTATTACTAACATTTATTTTCTAGCAGCTATTTGGATATCGACCAGTTATCGCATGCCCCGTAACAACTACTTTTGTGTAGAATAAACAAGCAAACAAATCCGCAGTCCTTGTTTGCCTTGAAAAAGTAATGAAAAAAAAGCAAGTGAAGTAAAAAAACGAAGGGTGGTTCCATCACACTGTTTCTCTTCCCGTGTAAAGCCGGCGTGGTCCTCCGCAAAAGTAAAGCATGCAACAACCGTAATTTCACTTTTGTTACCTGCGGTGTCATTGATATTTATATCCTGGAGAAGCGCCACGCATTCCTACCTCCCCCTCAGTGCCACTTTCTTCACAAATGGAGTATATCGCCTTGCTGAGCAGCACGTATTTCTGCCTTTGGAAGCTATCGTTGCAGACGCTTTTATTTGAAGGTGCGTTAATTCTTTTTGAGAAGTAGCTGCATTTACGACGGTCACCTTTCTTTTAAGAAGAGGCTAACGTGACTCTTCTGCAAAAGAGAGGCCCATAAAAATGTAATTCCACTATTTGACGTTACGACCCTTCAACATTGACACTTCTGACAGATGCAGTTGGGTTTTTTTTTTCGTTAGGACAAAGAGCACGTTCTGTGCCCTTAGCGTAACTGATCTGACCTAAAGGTAGGTGCTAGCTAAGGTAGAGGACAAAGCGTTCTCGATCAGCTAGCTTTGGAAGATGTTATTAAGGAATCATCTATAAGCAATCGCGAGCGATTGCGTGCAGCTGTACCAGACTGTTGCTAAATCTCTGTCTCGGAAACGAGCAGGCATGATTCTGTGACGTCATTCACGGTTCAAAGCTTCCCTGGTCTTTTTTCGTATTCGCGGACCGCGTAAGAACAGATTCACTGCTCTGAGTAATACGAACAAAATATCATGCAGAAAACAAAGGTCGATTTTTTTTTACCACCCCATTAGTACGCTACTCTTTCTTTGGCGGCAGTAGCGTAGAGAGTAAAACATGTTAGCGTTTCGGGATTTTTCCAATTTCATTGGCACTAACAAGATGGTGTTAATAATTTTGTTTTAACACGCCTCCTGGTGTATTTTTATTCTTTCCCTGCTACTCAATCTATAAAAAATTAATATTGAAATTTGCGCCCCGAGAGTTCATTTTTTTAAAGTTGTCAACTCCGTGTGCACCCCTATGTCAGTACGCAGCAGAAGGAGAGATGATTATTCAAAACGAAATCTCCAACCAATGGAGGAAAGAAGGCCTCAGTCCAACGACCCGAGTTTCGAGATGAGGTCTGCCTCCCTCAGTCTGCTTGTTCAAGCTGCGCTGTCGTAGAAACGTCATAGCACATGGGCTTGACAGCATTCTAAGCACCTTCGGTCTCAAATTATGACAAATTACTTCCATTATTACGCAAGTTGTGGCCATTTGGTTTCGGTCTTTTGCAGCGCTGCTAAGTACCAAGAAAATATAAGCGATTTCTGTGTCAGAAAGAACGAAAGAAAGCAGCACGCAGTTAAGAAATCTGGTCTTTTGAGGCCTTCAGGCAGACCTTGCCGCGTAGCCTGATGAAAGCTTTTGAAGTGAGTCGACCGTAGGCTGGATTTCGCTTGAACTCTTCTCGTGTCCCCAGTTGCGTCATTTTTCCATTGTGCGATAACTACTTAACGCACTCCGTTTTAAATGCTAGTGACAGGTCATCAATTTTTCTCAATTTACCGCACTTCACTGCGGTTCTTTTTTTTTAGTTTTGACTTGAGCTCAACAGAGGCGGATATCTAATATGTTGAAATAACGTGACTGTTGCAACGCAGTCCAAGTTCACCGCAGCTAATAAGGGACTGTCTTCCAGAGAACAATTACAATGCATTTTAGACGAACATCTTCTAGTGAGAACATGCTAGTGAATCTGCGCTTTTAAGCCATAGAAAACTTTCTTTAATCCTGACCGTAGAATTAAAATGCGTAGTAAGGTCAAGTACAGACAATTTCACTGAAAGTTTGGCACCTGGACGTACAAGTTTAACGGTTGCACAGGATCACGGTTGCCATTATCGCAAGCAGCACAGGTAATCCGCCCAATATTGCAACAGGATGATTGCATCCTGGTCATTTGTAGGGCCGGCCTTGGCCAATGCGGTTCCAATGTTGGGCCAATTGCCTGTGCTGCTTGGGATATAATTTTGCTCTTCGGCATTTATGAGTCGCTTGAAATGCAGAGGTCGAAACGGTTATTGCATGGCGCTGCGGCAGCAGCACGCTAGTTTTGCAAAGTCCAATAAAGGACTGCACTTTTTAGCAAGATTCCAAGAACTGGCGTATACATGTTAGTCTACAATAAGATACAACGCGGTTGAAAAGCATTTCTTTCATCAAATAATTTCTCCAAACTCGGGTTATTATCGCAGATTAGGTTACAGAAATACACAAATAATTTAGAACGTAATTTATAAACAAAAATACGCACGTCCTTGGGCTAAGATTGTATTTGACACTTGCACCTCCGTGAAAGATTTTAGTCGTTTTCAGCCTTCGAGATGATAGAGGATGAAGCCATAAGGGACCTAGCACCTGAGTGGGGATACACGAAGTAAGAGATTGGTGCTCACGAATGAACAGCCCCTGCGCTGTCATCTGTTATTCTGCTTTGGTCTGCATCTACGTTTTCTTTTTTCTTTTCTTTAACCTGCCTATTCCGCTCAAGACTGCCTCGCGAGAAGAAGAGAAGCCAATTCCGACGCCTGAAGCCAAGGAGGCAAAAAAGAAAAGAAACTGCTACAGCAAAGACAGAAAGTGCTGCAATCCCAGTTTACGGCTTCGTGTTACAACCGTGCGAAGGCAACTGAGAGAAAAAGAGCGATGGAAAGAGAAAGACCTGATCAGAAGTGTGCGCAAGTTATGGCGGCGCCAAAACTGACGCGAAACGAAACAGTGCTCCGAGACCTTCGGGACTCCACTGGACTCTTAAATAAACTCGCGCACGTGCCCATATAAAGACACTTCCCCATTGCTCGGTGTTCACGCGAGTGTAAAACGCGAACGGTGAAACAAGCGGGCCGCTATATAGGGGAGCGGTGTATAGGTGCGATAACCTCGATAAAGGAAGGGTGCCGACAATTCGCGCTTTAAATCTTCGCTCCTTTTCGTGCTCTAGCATTGGGTCATTATAAGTGTTCTTATTTATTAATTTTTTTTCGCTATAGGAAGCAAGTGGTGGGAATGGTGCGTCGCGCTTCGCTGACTATGCGCTGACTACGCCAGTCAGCAGACATGCCTCCGAATGACATTGCAATAACGCTTAGTGATCGCATGGTGTTAGAATATTGGCCATGCCAACAATACGACTGCTCCAATTTTGAGACATGCAAAAAACGGTTGTCCTGAAACGCTAACGAAGCTCGCTGGAAATAATACAAACGCCAACCAGCCTTATGCGACTAAGGGGCCAAAGGGATTGACTAAGGCGAAGCCTCTGGCCAAATTGGTGTGGCATAATGAAGTGATGGAGCCCTGAACAGAAGGGACACGGTGAGAGACACGGACGAGCTTTGACTCTCAACCGAACATTTGCCTTCGTTAGGACGAAGGGAGCTGACACCAAGTTATTGTGCCGCATCCGCATGAGCTCGGCTCGGCACGGACTCCAGCTTGGATGCACTAGACCAGAGAGGCATCACCTTTACAGTGCTACTCGATGTGGTGTATATGATGGCTTGCGACATTTCCTTGCGTGCTGCCCAGAACATGGCAGCGAGAGACGTTCCCTGCTTGTTCGCCTCAAGAGGTCTCACGTGGCCCAAGAAGAATGTCGGAGGGAGTCTTCCCGACCTTCCTATCTCTCCGTGGCACAGAGTTGAGCTACAAGCGGCAACAATGGGAGCAATAAAGTTTTCTGCTTGCTTGTAGCCACTCTTACGAACATGAACAAGACTCAACGCCAGTGACGGATTTCCGGGCAGTCAAAGAGGGAGCCGCCACCCCTCTCCCCGCCTTTTCAGTCCAGAAATTTCCTGTAGGCAACCACGCGAATTCCTTTTTGTTTCGACGCAAGATCCCAAGGAAAGCTTTGTGGAAATGTGACCCCCCCCCCCTTTTTTTCTTGCTGCCCCTTCAAAGAGCCACCTGCGCCCCTGCTCAACTGTGCCACGAATGGTGAGGTTTCTTTTTTATGTCAAGTGTCGCGACGCCAGAGCAATCAGCAAGAGCAGTCGCAAGGCTTGTGTAGTTAGCGTTGTCTGTTGAGTTTTTCCGTACGAGCAGGAACTACGTCGTCCTAATCTGTTACATACGTTAGTTTTTGGCTGCCCTAAAATATTGAAATATAATAAGCCGAAGCTACATCAGTAGGAAAGACATAAATAAGGGCGTGCACTCAAAAAAGAATTAAAAATAGTATTTTCGAGCCTGCGCAAACGGAAAGAGGCGGGCAGAGAGAGGTGAGACGGGATGATTGTTGCCTTCCAAGTAGAACAAGCTTCGTAGAGGACAAGGCCGCGGTAGCCCAAATATCTGCCAAGGCAACAAACAAGCAAGGCACCTCAAAGCTCAATGCACCGAAGTGTACAAACACCAAACTAGCTGAGAGGTCCCTCCGCGAAAGTGCGCGAAAGCGACTTAAAAAGCGGCGCCGAGGATCGGAAGGAAGTGATGTGGTACGAACCGCCCTGCGAACCCTCAGAGCGCGGTTCGAGCATTGCTTAACGCCATTTTGCCACATTTTGAGCTTGAACTTCATCGCGTATTCGCTTCCCTCTTTTATTTATCTTTCTCTGCGCCGCTTTATCCGTGCTCCAAGAACGAGCTCGGAATTGAAATGGCCCTGCATCCTAGCTTCCAGCTGCGCTATGTAGGGTGTTATAAAACAGGAAGGGTGGCTAGGTGGAAGGGGCTGCTGAATGAGACCGGATGCGGCTCGTGTCAGCCTGCAGGCGAGCCGTTGGAGTGGCGCGCGAGTTTCTGTTTTTATTAGTCTCGCCGATCGGTTCGCCTCGGACGCGCTTCGCCGTTTACAGCCAGGAAGGCGATAAAATAATTTAACGAGAGAGCTCCAGTCGTAAACGCCTCCGGTGATGCAGGCCGCAGTCTCTGCCGCTCAAGGCGACTCGACCAAGAGGCCGCGTCCGCCGCGTCGTCGCATCGCTTGCTTCGTCCTCCTCTCCACTGTTGCTTTGTTGACTGTATATTTACTTGTAACTCCAAACACTCGTGGCCATAAACCTGTGCGAGCGCTGTAACCGAGAGCATGTGTGCACCATGAGGCATTTACAGGCACGCTCGGGTAAAATGAAAATGAAGTGGGTCCCGTTCAAATAAAGGAGACAAGAAAATTGTCGCGAACGCCAGCGCACGTTTTATGTTTCATAACGCTACTTTCTCGCTGCGCCACTAACACACATTTTGTCGTCCGTGTGCCTAGAGTTGACATCTTTTTTTCTTGCACTGGGGAAGTGTAAGGGAGGAAATCGACATAAGTTTGCGAGTTCATGGAAGGACTGCCATCGGGATATTGACGCGACATACTGCAAGCGGAGGCAGAAAATTAGAACGTTTCGCAAATTTTGCACGCCCATGAAATGATGAGAAACGTGATGGTCGTTTCGACAACGAAGATGACAATTGTGACAACAATAAAAACGGCTTATTTTGATTGAAAATGACCACGTTGCTAGATAAGCATCGCAATAACTCAGTACGCACGAGTTTTTCTTCACTACCGTAAGCATTAAAAGTGAGTCTATTGCAGCGACGTGAATGGGACCGAAGGCATATGAGTCATCAGAGAAGAGGCATCGGTGCGTCTTGGCCAACACAGCAGTCCAATTAATGCAATGCTTAGCCACCTTTATTTTTGAGAAATGCACGGGGTATCTATTTATGAATGGCACGTAGCACGTCGGCTCTCACCAGAAGCTCTGACTGCTCACTCTTTCCGAAGATACGGCGCAGTGAGGCACGGCAGCTATCAAGGAGAGTGGCGGAGAGTAGGAAATGGCTGCGGTCTCAGGAGAACAGAGTTAATATTATGGCGTTGCGACTGACGACGATCACCAGGATACGGCCGCGGTGTATATATGAACGTATAGGGACAGCGGGACGCGGCCAGGAAGTCGACGATGACATGGCGCGTATTTCATATATACGAACTTGGGATATGCCATTCTGGCGGCTTAATGGCTGCTGCAGACGAGAGAATTATTAATACCGATACCCTCCCGCGCTCGCTCTCGCCTGTCCTGCTGCTTTTTCTTCTCTTTTTCGCCCTCGACCGCCACGGCACACGAGATTAGTAACACCGGGCCTGAATGGTCTCTTTTCCGCCATTCGAATATCGGGACACGACAGCCTAGACTCCTTCGATGTTGTCAGCAGCAGGCATAAAAGCCTCCTTACAATTGGCTGGACTCAGGCGCTTATAAGGTGATGACGAAGACTATTATGTTGTGAGGCAGTGAGAGGAGCTAATAATACAAATGCGCATTGCCAGTCACGTGTGGAAGGAGGAAACCTGCACGTGAAGAATACCAGGGAGGCACAGCAGAGAGGCGACATTTACTTTATTAAAAATCATATTTTTTTTTACAAATGCTTATAATAGATCCCGTAGAACATAGCGTAAACATCACAAAGATCAGATGCAAAGAAAGGAATTGACCAACATTTACAATCACCGTGAACAGCATGCAGAATTTTTTAACATTTCAAAAGCCTCATCAATACATGGGGCAGATTCACTGGAGTTCATTCAGGCAATTACATAAAAGTTCGAATTTGTTCACAAAAGAAACTACTTTAAAGCTAAGGAAATTGCCGAGGAATGTTTTGGGGCTTTTTATAAGGGTTATTCTATATATTCCGATGCTAGCCTCACCGTAGCAAGTGGATGAGACTAGTCTAAAAAATTCTAAGCCAAAAAAGAAAGAAAAAACGACAAGCAAAAGGAGACAGAAAGCCGTGAAAGCAAATGAATCTGCAGCCAGTTCGTTCCTGCTTGCATATATTTACGTGCATTCCACGAGCGTTCCTTTTCTTTTTTCAAATCGTTAAAAGCACAAAACGGAACCTAAGTACCACACAATGTGATAAAGGAAATAAAAATATCGCTGTCTAGAAGAATTTGCTCCTCGCGTTTTGTGGATTTAGTGGGCAGAGTGAATTTAATGAAAACTCAGTCGCCAAATTATCAACAACAATCAATCAGCGCCGCTTGTCGACAACAGCCACTCTAATCTCGCCTAATGCGATTAATGACAAGAAGTGCCAAATGTCCCTTCCCACTATTGATGGTGTCTCGAAAATTTACGATCTCGCGACGTTCAAGAGCTGTGTGCGAGCTGTCGACCTCCACGCAAGAGTGATTCAGAAAGCGCGCACCATGTCGCCTCGCCTTCCCTTCCTTTATAGTGCGCCTTGCTGAAAAGCGCTGGCAGACGAAGCGCAGAAAATTAAACATGGTTTAGAACTGAAGGACGCCGCATTCTTCGTTGTTATATCTGACTTTCTTACTTTTTTGCACATCATCATTATTATTATTATTTATTTATTTATTTGCAGATATGCACCGGCTGCCCACATTCATTTTATTTTGAGCTGAGGATCGTGTCAACTTTAGCGTTTCTGAGCCGATTCCATAGCTAGTTGATTGTGAGACATGGTCTTTGCTCTAAACGTTTCGTTCTTGATCAAATTCGGTAAATAACGTACTTACATCTGATGCTCAGGAATCTGTCGGCTGGCAGACACGAGTATTACAGAATATAAGACCAATAACATGTGGGCATCCTCTTTACCTCCTGCCCACCCGATGCATCTCTCTCTCTCTCTCTCCCTCGTGGCCTACCGCGGCCCTTCCCCTCCTTGCCCCACGTCGTCACGTGGCTGGCCGTCCATTCCCTGTCGAGCCTTCATCGGCCGCGCGAGCCGCGCAAAGATCGGCAGTGGAAAGGAAGTCGCCGGACACGACAACCCGTCCTGCCCACCAGGTGGCGCAAGTTGTTCCCTGTGCCTGCTGCCTGCCCGATGCCTGCCTGATGCCTGCGTGCGGCCGAGGGAGGTCGTCAAATACACATTCGGAGTTCCCACTAAACGGTTTGCCTGCGGGCTATTTCTCGGTATGTTGTTCTTCGCGGCCTCAGCTGTGGTTCGTGCTAGTGGAATGGTGTTGGCCCTGAGTGCAGGGTGCAAACAGTGCTGGTTTCATATATGGTTTCATCTCAATAATAGACCGTCTAACGTGTTCCCGATGCACACATATTTTCGCGTTTTGATGTCCACATTTTGGGGTGGCGCCAGATTTAACAATGCAGTTTGTTTCTTTTTGGCACTTAAAAACGCAGCTGGTCCATTTTGGGAGGAGCGAATGAAAACAAGAATGAAAACAGTGCCGACGCGTGCGCCGAAGCGTTGCTGGTAACGATGTTTTCATTGGAGTAAAAGGCATTTTCTGAGCAATTATCACTAACAAATGCGCCTTAACTTCATTTTATCACTGAGAAAAAGCATAAATATCAGTGTGAAAATTCCCCCGACAGCGTGCCGTTGTCGTTGCACCGCGAATCAACAAGCGAACACCTGATAGAAGTGCTGTTGATGCGTGTGGCGAGACTGCCTGCATGGCTCTTCAGGGGTCAGGCGCGCAGTGCTAGAGGGGAATTTTCTTTTTCGTTCGCCCCCGTTGAACCTAGGCCAGCGAGCCAGCTCCAGAGCCACGGCTCCTTGCGTGCACATCGCGGGAAGCCAAGCAGTAGCGGCAACAGTCAACGCCTGCAACACATTTACGCTAATGTCGCGCCTCGCTAATGAGTTTCGGTTGCATGACCAGAACGCAAAGTCAATGTGCCGGGGCGGTTATCTCATCCCGCGCCTCTTTGGAAGGGAGCCGTATCGGTGAAAAGAAAAGGGGGCAGAGAAAGAAGGTGCGCGGTTTGTGATCCCGGAAGCGTGGAAATGGAAACAGGAACAAGTGAGAGGTTGTGACAGTTGAAAGATGATGGTGGGCGTGTCCGCGTTTCAGGGAAGAGAAAGCAAATGATGCTACCAAGGAAGATGCGAGTAATGGCTGCATGTAGTGTACCGATCTTCTTGCATCACCGCGTCCTGCATGCTTGGGGATTCTGGACTCGCTACTCCGAACAACGCATGTCACACTTGTTTGCTTCTTGCCATCCGCCGTCATCAGCCGCCCTCCAGAGTGGCGGTTGCAGCTGGTCCGAGCCCGCGGTTCTTTTATGATATTCCTGGTTGTTTTTGTCTCACTTTTGGTTTTGTTCCGTTTTTTCGTGTTCTCTTCTTTGTTACAGTTCTGTGTGGAGTTCGTCTCTCTTCCATCCCATCCGGCGTTCTTCTTTCAGTTTGAGTTCCACCTGCTAAGCGCAAGGACGTTGCTCAGGGATTTGTTTTAGCAAACATCCCCTCTTGGATATTTTCCGGATTTCCTTGCACTGCCTCAGTGTGCGAGTGTGCAGTCGGCCCCTGTTCCTCATGTTCTCCTCCGCACCATCGCTTCAGCCTTCCAGCTTTAAGTTGCGTGTCTCTCAGTCTGTGGGTCGCTTCCTCTCATCTCTGTCCTTCCGTGATTTGTTTTCTTCAAGGCTGGTTTACTTTTCTTAAATTTATAACTTAAACTTAATGGCCGCCGTATACAACCCGATACAACACGTTGGCCCTGAAGAAAACGCAAACGCGCTTATTCGGTTAATACCGTCGCTTCTTCTCTAACATACAAAAGCATCAAGGCACCGCAGAAAAACCGCAACACGACGGGCGCTAATAATGCCTTGGTCTCTAAGGTAGTCCACCACCTACAGCCCAGGATTTGTTAGGTTCTTGATATTTTGGTAGCGCTGCAGGCCGGTGTTTTTGGCCTTACATTTGCAGTCAAGAACGCATTTCATTTGCAACTGATTCTTATAGCTGCACCGCTATAATTCAGTCACCCACATCAGCGCAATGTTTTTATCAGTTCCATTCTCAAAGCGAAGCGACTCCTGCAAGCAGGCGATTTTGATAACATTACGCTAGCTGCTCTTACCAACTGCACAAAAGTTAAATATTTTCGACGCCTGCCTCACGTTCATGTTAAGCACATTCGTAGCGCAACAGAGAATTATGCCAGAATATAAAAAAAAAACAGTTGTGCAACCGTGTAGCGAACTCAAAGTGACCCTAGAGGTCACTTCCCTTCAAATAAACGGGGATGCCTATGCGGTTTCTGCGGGCCCCCTTTTGAGAATGCTATCAAGCACGGTAATTTTTTTTAGCCCTCTTGACAATAGGCGAGGGATGCGTGACTAATACGCAGCCCTCCATGGAATCGGTTCCTCTCCCTTGCATTCCTCAGCGCGGGGGATATGGTTCCAGAGTTTAACTCACAAAAGGTTGTTATATTCGACATCACATACTAAGGTTCGTTATATTCGAGTATAGAGTATTCTAAGTTCATATAGGTAGTATACTAAGTTCGTTCGTAGCCAATTGGGCAGGTTGCACCTGCCACTGGCTACTGATAGGCGGCGGTCGCCATTTCGGCTTGCACAAATCCTTATATGTCATGCAATAATGAAACAAAACATATTGGAGGTCGTGATTAGAAAGAACGACTAGCTGAGAATGGGGTAAAAGTACGTGCTACGTGCGCCGGCTAAATCGGGCTGTGTTACGGCACCTATATCAGACATGTCTCCATTTCATCGAGAGTCGATTTGGTGAGACAAGTTGCTCATCAGTAAATATAACGATTGGCATCATATCAGCAGTGGTTTCGCTATCAGTTATCATTTACCAGCACAAGAGCGCTAGCATACGGCGAAGTATTCTTGCACACAGGCAAAAATAAGGAAGGCACTCCTATCCAGACGATGCCAGGTCTATATTTCACGTAATACAGCACGGGTTTAGTTAAAGCAAAGGATAGAAGGCAAACCATCCTATGAAGATAGTCTAACTGCGTTCTCATATGGCTGCCCCGGCTTCCTCATATCAAAGAAAAACAAAGAAAAAACGAGAAAGCCAGGGAGAACTAATCCTCTAGCCGCGCATTCACTTTACATCCTCGGTAGTCTGTTATTGCCGTACTTGCCTCTCGTAATTCTTTTTTGGTTTCAGCTTCGTAGGCGTAGGGCATTGCACGAATAAAACATTTTAAAAATGTAGGACGTAATCCTCTTATAAATGAGGGCAAGCAAGGAGCAAAAAAGTAATATTCAAAAATGAGAGCACTTAGAGTTGATGAAAAAGGATCGTTCAAAATAGGTGTTCTTAAATGTTGCCCCAACAGAAAACTTCTTTTCCTCTCGTTTGCATTTCCTTCATCACTCACATACTTTCTTAGCCCTGCCTTAAATCGTAGTTGGTTTTTGGCCACGAAATTAATAAAATTGAACACAGCGCCCCTTCTTCAGCGACGAGCATTTTGCTCTTACAAATGTCGAGAGGTCATCGCCTTCCGCGCTACCAGCATTGCCACGAGGTTACTAGGAAGAAATGAAGAAAATCCGCAGACGGGGCAGAAGCCCCGGCTGCATTTCCTGCGCCTCTGCGACGACCCAGAAAGGAGTCTGCGTTGAAAATTGAATTGTTCCGGGCTCTATCTTCAATCTCTGAGGCCTTCCCTATACGCGCTTTTCTGAAACAGGGGCGAAGTTGACATGACATCATCGTCGTCATGAGCTTTCCTCTGAAAGCAGAGAGTCGAAGAGGCAGGAAATCAGGGCAAAAGGTCTCACTCACCGACAGCAGAGGCACCTTTTTGAGCGCGTGGAGGCGCCTCCCCGGGGATATCACGAGAGCGTGCTTGTGGGAAGAGGCGTACGTTTGCTTTCCTAATGAAGGCACGACCCCGCTGAGGCCTAAGTTTGAGACTAGAGGAGACTGCATTTTCAAACCCATTTCTCCCACCCCAGGATCTCTTCACAGAAAGTTCGGGAGGCAGTTTAGGACAGGTATATAGGGCTGAAGAGCCGCGTCGCATCCGAGAGTAGCTAGGTGACGGAACTTTTTGGAAGCGTTCGTTCAAACTGCAGTGTTAAAAGCCCGAATGGCAGATTTAATAACATTTTTAAGTCTTTACCGTTACAAAAATTTTAGTGGACAGTCTACAGACTGTCCACAGGCTTTTGTCAATACAGTCTATAGGCTGTCTATTGACAAATCGTATATATATCGAGTAGTCTATAGGCAGTATGGGTGTCGAGACCCACTTTGTTCCTTACAGATACCATCGGCGCCTGCCCAGTCGGAACCTTTTTGGGAGTAGGTAAATACTGAGAACAAGGAATGCGAGGACTTCCACGCAGCCTCTCGCTCCCCTTAAAACACCTACCGAATTCTTGTTAACAGCCTTCTAACCTGACATCGGGGAAGCGTGCAATGTGTGAATGGGAGTGAGCGAAGCCTCCTCTACTGTACGAGTTAAAAGGGCGCGAACAATATGAATGGTGAAACGTTTGCAACAAACGCAACGTTGTGAGTTAGAAAAGCACTCCCTCAAGCGATTTAAAGAAAGAAGATATGCAGTACCATTTCTGCTGAATATCCTAGATTCCTTTTGTACTGTGTGAATACACAAACCTCTATCCTCCATCCAACATTCAGAAGGCTCCACTCACCATCCTTCCAGTCATCTCCACAAGCCTCCTCTTACCACAAACCCATTGTGAAAGCAAATTCAAAGACGGAAATGAATAGCCCAGCAACTGAAGCCGACTACAGGAGACACAGTCTAAGCAGACTATAATGATAACACAATACATCACCGCGTCAAGCGCATTGATCGTCGGTGAATTTTAAGTTCCTTTATGTGCCTTCAGAGACAGCAAAAAGGTAAAACCTCCTCTTACCCTTCTCACCTCTTTTCTATTCCAGTTGCCAGTGCTCTTTTTTCCTGTGTCCTCTTGCCTTATGGCATCGAGTAAACATACAGAAAGCGCTTGAAAACTCCTGCAGGGACCAACTATTTCTGGCAGCTCCAATTGTAGCCTGTCACGTTAAGCCCTTGCTCGGAGCCGTCGCTGCCCTCCCGCTGATTTGACACTGCACCAATTGTGGCGTTGCGGCACTCTCGTATTCCTCTTCGCTTGCACAGCGTGTCTTGCTCCAGACATTTGCCGCAGTCAAACCACACCGCTACTACAGGGTCTCCGAAATTTGGCCTCTGTTCCCTCCACTCCCTCTACTAACACGTCGTCTGTTTCCTTTCCTCCTCTTGTTTCCTTTCCTCCCCTCTTTCCGCTCAGATTGCTCTGCGCGCCAACCTTTTCCTGCGTCCGGAGATGCATTGTGGCAGGAGCTGGTGGTTCTATTATATTACTCTAGAAAGAAAACAATAGCAGCTCAATGGCGGTGTCGACATTCTGCGCCTTTTTAGTTTTTCATTTTTCTTTCCTTTTCGCACAATTTTTCTCCTCCTTCTCGAGGCTTCCTTAACAAAGGTAAATATGGCAGACCAACTTCCTTCCCCGTCTGCCCTCCTTTCCCTTCTTTTCCGGTCGCGGACAGCCAGCCCACCGAATGAGGCACGCTGCAGGGAGCAGGCTAATCCCTTTTGTTGGCCGGGCTTCCAAATTAATGGTCCACGCCTCCCGACCACGTCATGTGACCTAGATCCTTTGTCGAGGTCCACATTCCCTGCACTTCTTCCCTCTCCCCACCGCTCTAGATAGGCAGGGTGGCAGCGATGGAGAAACTCGTGCCATTTTTCCTAACCCTATGAACACCGGTTCCCTCGTTTCAAAACCACCAATGCAGCTGCTATTGTGCGGGTGCCATCCTCCATGCCCTTGACAATCTTCCGAGAGGACTTGTGTACTGAGCGCCATGTTTTCTTTGTTTCGTGCGTTTTTTTGTTTTCTCGGCACTCACCTACACTCAAGCACTCATCCGTTTATACCTCATTGTTTCAGACGCACCCGTACCGGCCACATGCATGCACTCGGACGGCAACGGTGGCAGGCCAGTGGAGTGTGACGGGGGCTTACGCTCGCTTACAAGTGCAAATTCAAGCAGTAAAAATATAACCGAAGACAAATCGCAGCCTTTTTTTAAAAAGGCTTCATCTTACTGCCCCCCCCCGCCCCCCCTCCCCTACTTGGTCGTTGTCTCAGCGCGCTTGCGCATGCGCAGACGACAATGCAGCAGACGACGCCGCTGCGCCCAGCGCTACTATTGGCCGCGCCGCCGGCCAAAGACTTCTAGCAGTCGTTGCGAAAGAGCATAACTTCCGGCACATTTTTTGGCGTGCAGCTCGGACAGCGAATTCCTCTCCTGAGCTTTTGTTCCTCGACACGAGTTCGATGGACAAAGGGCAAACAAGCTGATGAACGAGGTTTTCACTTTTTCACTGGTCAGAGGCCGAACGGACGACTCCACCATCAGAGCCAGATTTCCGGAGGAAAGGAAGAGAGAATAATGTCCAAGAAAGAGAGGGGAGGGAAATATAATGCTTCCACCTCTCGGGTTAGAGCGTGACCAGTTAACACCGCACGACATCTGTGGAAATGAAGACACAGCACGTGTCCGCTTCAGCCTTTGCTTCCCCGCTTTCACGTGAGTATACATGTAAGGCGTGAGGTATTGCATGTTGTGGGTGCCATTTCCGGCTCCAACTGAAACCACGCTACACAGGCGCTTGGACGAACACACACACACGTAAACAAAGAAAAACAAAAAAAATGACAGAAAGAATTGCTTGCCACGCGAAAATAAAGAGGGCAAGGAGACATAGGGAGTGACGGCGAATGAATAAACGCTGTCGCCAGGGAAGTGTAATTTCTATTACCTCGGGCTATTATTTACGACGCGGCTTCATTGGAGGAGGAAATGGTGATCATTAATTTCCTCGGGGCTTCTTGCGACTTCTAGTGCTCACGGGGCAAAGCTTCGTCTTGGCTTCGCACACAAATGTGTGTGTCTGATGCCGTCTCCCGCTTACAACGTTGCCTGCGTAGGATGTACGTGCTTGGGTGCGTGCGTATATGTGCAGAGTAGGATCCCGCTCATAAGGTTTGTGAAGGCGGCGGCATCGACTTCTATAGAGTATGTAGAATGCAGCCCTCCTCCGCCCCCATTATCATACTCTCCAAGCGCACCATTTTCTTCTCTTCGTATTTTCCCCGTCTCAATCGATGTAGACATACTCCTCCTCCTCCTCCTCCTCCTCCTCCTCCTCCTCCTCCTCCTCCTCCTCCTCCTCCTCCTCCTCCTCCTCCTCCTCGTCCTCCTCCTCCTCCCACCCTCGCATTGCCTTTGCCTTCTCAGACTGCGACCTCTACCGGCCTCCCTCCGGTAGTTCCTGTGTTAGAAAGGCTAGCAAGATGGACGGTCCGGCATATCCGGCAAGTTGAGGACACACGGAAAAGCACAACTGGCGAAAGCGAGCCGGCGATTTTCACACGCGCTCGCGTGCGTCCTACAGCACTGGTGATGTTCCGGCGATCCGCGTCTTTCTTCGGTGTGTGTGCACGGGTCTTTACTTCGTCTTCCGCTGCGGCCTATGTATTTCGTTTGGCTGACGTGCACAAGGCCTTGAGGGGACAATGCCCAGCCAATGGTGTGATGTGGAGCTTCCTTTCGTTCCCAGCAACTATGATTCATCAGCAGCCATCAGAGTTCTAGCGGCGCGCTTTGTCCAAAACGAAGAAAACAAATTGCATCCGGTCATGTTTTATTAAATTTGTTGGTTCAATGTTGGTCCCATCCTGTATTGTGCACGTGGAGGTTCTGGTACGATTGCATAATGGCAAGTAAGCCAAACCAGTTAGCAAAATGGGTGTTAACGAAATAGCGTTAAGGCGCCCGTGCTGACAGAAGAGCCGGTGTCTTCGTCGCTGACTGTGAGCGAATAGTCTACGGAAAATTCCCCAGAAAAGCAACGTGACCTTGTGGCCCCATCACAACCAGCCCGCCGGGTTGCAGAAAACTGACTACCGTGGCAAGTGTCAGGAAAATTAATGATTGGTCGCGAGAGGCTGCTCGGGAAGAGCAACCTGGGTTCGAATTCGAATTTCATCGCGAATTTCAACAGAGTTCATTGCGAGTTTCACTACCTTTTTATTCATGCAAAGACATTCCGAAACTTTCTGGCTAATAGCGCCCGGGAGGTGTTCTCATCTCCGTTCTGTTAGTATAGGTATGTAGAGGCGTCTATTACAAGACATCCGAAGGCCGCATTAAGCCTCCTTGAGTTTCAAAGAGTCACGAATTGTGAATAGTACCTCCTCTCAAGCAATTATTAGGATATCGGGTTTTTAGTATCCGATATTAAGCAACTCAGTCTAACTGAATATTTTTGAAAGTCAAAGTTTATAGGAAGAAGGAAAAGGCAAGTGGAATGAAGAGACCCATTTGGGATAGTTATAGCCCATTTAGAGGAGTTTTAAGCGGGTTAGTTAGAATGAGTCTCAGTTTTTCGGACAGTAAAATTGCACACCTTGGCGCGCTGTTCTGTTGCTTCGAGTGAACTGAGAGAAATGACTGGTAAAGAAACAGCATCGAATGAAACATGACAAATGCTATATCCTACTGGTAGCTCTCTTCGGAATGCGTCCAATGTCGATACTTCGGTTTTTCAGAGCCCCTTTGCAGGTGTTGCGACTGCTACATCAACTTCATCAGCCTGCTTAAAACCACTCTCCCATGTCTCTCCAATTAACCCTGTCCTGTGAGAGCTGCGGCCATCCTATCCCCACAAATTTCCTAATCTCATCATCCCACCTAACTTTCTGTCAACCCCTGCTACGTTTGCCTTCTCTCGGTATCCATTTCGTTAATCTTACGGACAATCGGCTATCTTGCCTTTGCATTACATGCCCTGCCCAAGCCCATTTCTTCCTCTTGATTTCGACTAGGATATCATTAACCCGAGTTTGTTCCCTCTCCCACTCTGCCCTCTTTCTGTATTTTAACGGTACACCTATCATTTTTCTTCCCATAGCTCCCTGCGTTGTCCTCAATTTAAGTTAAACCCCTTTCGTTATTCTCCATGTTTGAGCCCCACAGGCGATTACCGGTAAGACACAGCTTTTTATACTTTTCTCTTGAGGGATATTGGCTAAACTGCCGTTCATGATCTGAGAGAATTAGGCAAGTGCACTCGGCCTCTTTCTTATTGTTATTTCGCTCTCATGATTTTGGTCTGCGGTCACTACGTGCGACGTATTCTTTTACCACTTCCAATGCCTCGCTACCAATTCTAAATAGGCTAAATACCTGCTCACAAACTTACGCCCTTGGCACGAGTCGCATAGTGCTCATTCTGTAGGTTATTACACTCTATACCATTATGTTTTACTTGAATAAATAAGCAAAAGTCAACAGGCGTGGTACCGAAAGTTTCAGGCGGCCACCCTGTCGAATCGGAATGCACACTTGAAAGGGGGTGAACCATTTCAACCAGCAAGCAAAATTATGTCTAAAGGTGCACGGTACAGTAGAAAAACATTCATTGCATACCTGACTGCCTCGAATTAGGCGAAAGTATTTAGAAGTATCGGTTTTTAATTGGGGAACCAGATGGAGTATGTTGTGGAACTTTGTAAGAGCGGCTACGCGTTCGTAAGTGAATATATCCTAGGAGTATAGCTTTTCTTCATTGCAGTGAGATGATCACGTGCAACCTTCGGCGCGTGATTGGCGAGTAACTAACAACGTGTTTTCGTAACAGCAGCGGAAACGCCCAAGACGGGCTCGAAGAGGTATTTTCAGTACTACCTAAGCCAAAAGCTTCACTCCTATTCTCTTCCGATAGGTGCGCGCGGCGCTATTTCTGTCTCCCGTCCACATGCCCGCTATGGAGGCGAAAAGCAAAAGGCATTCGTGTGCTGTGCAATGTCAGTGCACGTTAAAGATCCAAGGAGGTCGAAATTATTCCAGAGTTGTCCACCGCGCAACCTCCTTGCTGTTTCTTCTTTCGCCCCCTTCTAATCCCTTCTCTCACTGCGCATTTCAGGCAGCTCCTGTGAAGTGAGGCTGTTGCTGCGTGATTTCGTTTCCTCAAAACAAGTTAGGTTTTTCCGCTTAAAGGCTGCGCAATCGCAAAAAAGGTAAAAATGAAGAAAGAAAAGAAAAGCCTCTCTGTTCTTCACCTGATGCGCCTTCTCTTTCGTATGTTGTGTTGTTTATATCTCTAAGCTGCAACGAATCGCCCATCACATTGCCGTTGGCTCCCTGATTTCGATCGAAGGGTTTCGCAATAAGCCGACGGGATCCACCAAAGCATTCTTGTGCGTTCAGTTGGCTCATTTCCGGACAGGTATTTGTTTAACAAAAACGAAGAAAAAGGAGCTAACACAAAAAGCGAAGACGAGCCACACTAGGGCCCTGCTTTGGTCCAAGAAAAAAAAAACATTTGTCAGGAAGTTCGCTTCGGTACTGATCCGGAATTCCCGGGTTCGAACCCGACCGCGGTGGCTGCGTTTCGATGGAGGTGAATGAAAAGGTTCACGTGTGCTGTGCGATGTCAGTGCACGTTAAAGATACCCAGGTGGTCGAAATTATTCGGTAGCGCTCCACTACGGCACCTCTTTCTTTCTTCTTTCTATCCCTGCTTTATCCCTTCCGCTTACAGCGCGGTTCAGGTGTCCGCCGATATGTGAGACAGATACTGCGCAATTTCCTTTCGTGAAAAATCAATTTTCATTTTTTTTTCACATACAATAAAGAGGACGAAAGCAAAGAAGTGTAGTGTTTTTGTGAAAGCACGGATGAAATAAAGCGAACTGAAAGGCAGTCGCCCTTATTTGTACTTGACGATAGAGCGGAGGGTTCAGAAGTGCTAATCTGTTTTTATCCGCAAGGAAGCTGCTTGTATTTCCGGTGTCTGCCGGAATTCAATCGACACTCCAAGGTACACTACATCTTGCTGAAATCTTGCGAATTATTTGCCAGATTAGATGTTCTTTCCCGCCATTGCATGCATGAAACTCATACCGGGGTACAGTCTTGTCTCTTGTTCTGGTAGTCATGAGTTCATGCTGTATGTGCAAACACAAAACTTAAAATCTGTGCTGTTAGCTGTGTCTTTTACGTGAAGCTGTGTCGAGCGTGTGTCCGCGCTGGCGTGGGAATCGACATGGTGACAAGAGAAAATGGCGGTGGCCCGCTCGCCTAAGGCTAAGCGAACCGCCCATGCGAAGAAACTCGACAAGCAGAAAGGAAAGGAAGAAAGAATGAAAGAAGCGAAGCCTCCGCGGTGGCAGGCCAGTAGGGACGTAGGACTTCGTTCAATTATTGATGTAGTCGTTCACATACACAGCCACTGCTGTAGAGAAGGGTGTCACTGTCGCTACAGGTTGTCAGCGACTGTGCCTCGACTGCGCGTCGTTCGATGGAGGAAGCGGCTTGATCGAGCGTCCCCAAAGAATTCGGCAACATAAAAACGACGTCCGCAACTTCGCGAGAGAGCGCAATCCTGTAGTCGAACATTCCGAGGACTCAGACCATATAATCAACTTCGAAGAAACCAGCATCCTCGGAACCGAAAAAATTACCACAAAAGGCTCCTTCTCGAATCCTGGCACATCCAAACCACCCCGAACAACATTAACCGCACAAAAGAACCCCCCCCCCCGCCTCCCAAGTATATGCCCAGGGACTTCGCTCTTCAACTCAACGAGAAAAAAGTCGCCAGTCACCGCCTCCCCACAGTGCGGCAATGTGGCTAACAGCCGGGATTTTTTTGTTTGCCATAGAAAGCGATGAAATTTGGTTTATGATCTTCTGTTCGGAAGAACTTCTTTCAGAGACTTTTCAAGCCTAATTAAAGAAGAAATTTTATTCTTTTTATACGTGAGAGCATCTGTATTGTATACACGTTTTTGATCTTTTTGACATGTTCCGTAACAGCCATGGGCTCGACCCGCCTACCTATGTCCGAACTCGGCATTTAGCAGTGTCCAGAGAAAGTGGAAATGTTGGAGACTTACTGAGTGTGTTAACGACCTTATAGATCTCGCATGCAAATAGGCCCCTTTTTTCTTATCTTCTCGTGTATAGAAGCTACAGGCTCACAAACCCGGTGGAAACGGCCTGTCCCCTTTCCGGTCCTCGACTCAAGCATTCCACTTCCCTAATTCCTTTCCTCGCTCTGCTGTTTCTACCTCCCCTCGCTTTATAATGCGATATCGTTAGCGTTGTCGGCACACCAAAGCCTCCATTATGTCCGAGTCGAAGTTGGCTGATTGGTCGAGAGAGGTCACCTTGTGACATCACAACCTGCCCACCTTGCAGACGGAAACCTGACCGCAAGTATGTGAGCAACTTTCTCACCATGACAGATAAAAAATAAATTAATGATTAGCGATATAATGCGTAACGTATTCTGTGATCTTGAGTGTACTGTTCTCAGACTCACTCTCTAACTCACGTATTCGCCTACTCTGAAAAGTAATGACACTGCTGTCGCAACACTCGGAACAGGCACTTCAGGACATATTATCGGTGGAGACTGCTTGTCAAAACACTCTTCTGCAACGGCAATTGGCAAGATGGAGCATGAACCACTAAGAGTTAGTTATAGCGTGCTCATCGATGGTGTTTGACGGCATGTTTTTCCTCCATGTGATAAATGCGATCTGAACGTTTTAACATCGGACAATGATAACCACTTTTTCATCACGGTCCCTGAGATCCGGTTGGTTTCCGAGTTTCCGCACGAACACACTTGCAAACAAAAGAAACAGTCACCCCGACTCAGACTCAGGATAAGGAGACTTTACAGGGTTCGCACCTCCAACACAACATACATTAATGTCATAGTGCGGTCACCAAGTGACGACGGCCTCCACTAAAACAAGCAACCTTTGGCAAAATTCTGCGAGACAAGTGGCGGTTCTTCACATTAAAGCGCAAACACGGAGTTACACGCCGCTTAAAAACTCTCTCAAGCGACCAGACAACATAGTACAAGGCTCGCACGTCCAACACAGTTCTTCCCACAGCGACGCTGTTATTTAAGTCTACAAGGCAGCGCTAATGCAGACAGGTGCGCCGCGGAATGCTTGTCGATGCAAACTGTAGAGAACGAAAACTTGTGGTTCATAGGTGCAGCAGCAGCAGCTAAAGGGTTCGTCGCATTCTTTAGCGCTGCTGTTTTTCCAGATCAGCAGCATGGAAAGGAAAAAAAAACACCGATGAAGACAGACGCCGCGAGGAAACGGCTGCGCTTCCTTCGGAGAAGCCCGAGCTCCCACGGAGAGGAACGACGAGTCCGCCCGAGCCGGCCGGCACGCTGCATGCGACCGATAGTTGCCGCTTCTGACGCGGGGTGCCGCCATGGTCGAGAACCACAGGGGGGATAGAGGACATCGCGTGCTCTCTGCCTTCACAAGTGACGTCGCTCTAAGCTGAAGCAGTTCCGCCAGCGGGCTTGGGGCCAAATGGAGAAGCATTTTTCAAGATCTCTATCCTCTGCCCTTCCTTTCTTATACCTATTCAATTAGTATAGTATTCACCCGTAATGCTTTCTCTTCGTTCTTCAAAGAGAAATAATCTAAACCTCATAATTTTGTGCTTTAGTACTGCGTCAGAATCTAGTGACAGCACCACTGCCCAGGGTCTTCTGGCCATCCGTCCTTCAGCTTGCCTTTGAGAAAAACTATCCGGACGTCTTATCAGATGACTACAGTATTCAGGGGGTACTGTTTCCGAACACGAGTGGAAGGTAATGAATTGCACCGAACGTGTGATAAGTATGCCGCAGAAGGATGAGATCGGATGGTTGAGGCAGGTTGTGAACTATCCGCCGTGTTTCCACCATGGCAAACTTTTTCCGCATTCGGGAAAGCAGGCGGCTGCTCCACTGGCCGTCGGCTGGGAAAATGCGTGGGAGGTTCACTCCTTGTGCGGCCACTTCAGCTCAAAAAAGGCCAAAGTATTGGAACGCCGATCCCAGAAGGGCGCGGGACCGAGCAAAGCAGCGGGCTTCACACGTAGCCGCGTGTACTTGTGCCTAATTTGACGAAACAAAGCCGGAAGTGGACTGGGGTGCCTTTGGGCCAAAACCCGTGTTTCCGACCACTGAAACCGTATGCCACGCTGTTGTGCCGCCGCGGTCGCAGGCTTTGTTTGCCTACCACAGACGTGCCACGGCGACGTAACAGATTGCCCGCCGGCTACAGGACCCTACTCACACCTCGCGCGAAGAATGGCTTCCTCCCTCGTGCCTGGTTTCCTCACCCTGCTTCTGTTTTCTGTGTGCTGTTGTCGCTAGCGTGGCCTCTTTTTTTTATTTATCTAGTTGAATCACGTCCATGGTGTCGGCGGAGTGAGCACGTGACTGTCGTATCACTTCATAATGTTGGCTGCAACGTGAGAAGCACCAGTCTGTGTCCTTTCTAGCGACAACCATTCAGCCCCCCCCCCCCCCCCCCAACCCCCTTGTCCCCTACAGAGATTTCTTCCGGCTTCTCATAACGACAGCGCCGCTGCGCGCAGTGAATTCGCTTCTTACACTTACCTATGTTGATTCCTCCGCTCACGAGGCAGTGTTTTATTCTCGCCACTACAGAAAAATTATGGTTTGATAGCTTTACCATGAGCCAGTACTTCCTATATTTTTTGAAAGAATATCGGAGGCACTGCACGAGTTTTATCCTACATTCTTTAGTGCCAGGCGCCGCACATTGGAAACAAATGCCTGCGGGGATGGTTGGATATTGGGTCTGGGACGGCGTATATGGCCGGTTACTCAAGCGACGCATTTCGGTACGAAGATTTCACTGCAAGTTTCTCCAGCACGTTGGGCCAACTGGCGGCGGGGTTGGACACTTTTATTTTTCTTTTTTTCATCATGTACCTGTTCCACAATATAATCAGTGGCTTGGGAGAGTAATTCGAAAAGTAATCAACGTTATTTACTACCATTCTTGTCTCTCCAACCTGTACTATATGTATTTTTGTTTTTTATTTCCCTATACGCACCATGCTCACCTACGCTGCAGAATCTATCAAATGCCGATGCGACAACTCTCTGCATGTGCTTACTTTCACTTACATTCTACCTTTTCTGGCTGGATGAGGCAATTCGACTGCATCTGCGTACGACACGTCGAAATAGTTCAATGACGCGTTCTTTACCTAGACATCCACTTCAAGGCGCAAGGCTTGAATGTTTTGAAAGCTCGTAATGTGATTCCTGGTGGGATTACTCATGGATGGATATCCAACGTGATGTCTGATGCGCTGTTCACTTCCAAAAGCGATTTGTGGGGGTTTCCTCTATAAATGCGAAGCAAATGATAAGTGAAGAATTTCAGGTGGTGATGTTTAGAAGAGGCTAAGATTGTCCACATCCCTTTTTCAGAGACCAGCTGCATCTACGCTCGGCACCTTTCAGTCTTTACGAGTCGCACAAAATTGCAATGGTCGCCTGACCTTCCTCGCTCTTTCGACGTGCTCCCCGCGACACCATCAAACGCGTTCTCAGGCGCGATGCTTGCCGTAAATCTCGAGCTGTATAAAAAAAAAAGAAATGGTTGTTTTGCGTTCCTAGCGCTTGGCCAGTCTTACTGCCATCTATCTGGAAAACAGTTGAGACATCATGAAGTGTAATTTAGAGTGTGATCATGAAACTTCATGGGAGAAAGTTGAAATAGCGATTGGATTTATTCTCGATGGTTACTGTGATGTTTTTACTCTAATGAATCATTTTACTGGGTGGATGGAGGTCGGAGGAGGAGTTGATCGCTGGGTGGTGATTTATTTGTGGAGTGCTGGCCGGTGGGTGGAGATTTTGGAGGACATCTGAGTTACGCACTGCGTCGTTAACTCTATTTTGCCGTTTCATTTTGGTTCCGCTGCTTTGTGAGCTTTTAGCAGGTCGAATCTTTGTGCAGGGTGGAGATTGAGGTAGGCTAGGAGGTAAGTAGAGAGGTGGACAAAGGGCCTCAATAAATAGGTGGGTGGGCATCGCCCTAGCTACGGGAATGCGATGGGGAGGCGTATGGTACTTAGTGCTTTCAGGGGGTGGATGGTCACGCACCCAGGCTTCAAACAGAATACACCAATATTTTCGGCTAGTGACACTGTGGCTGCTGTCGCAGGAAAAGCAGATGGTTTGTTCGCGCGCTCGCGGCGATTTCTTGTACCCTCCAAGACAGGAATTGACGCCCCTATTGCATCATGCCCTGTCAGTATTCATCCAGCCGCCGCGGTGGCTCAGTGGTTATGGTGCTCGGCTGCTGACCCGAAAGACGCGGGTTCGGTTCCGGCCGCGGACGTAGAAATTTGATGGAGGCGAAATTCTAGAGGCCCGTGTGCTGTGCGATGTCAGAGCATGTTAAAAAACCCCAGGTGGTTGAATTTTCCGGAGCCCTTCACTACATCGTCCCTCATTGCACGAGTCGCTTTAGGACGTTAAACCCCCGTATAACCTAGATAACCAATAAGCATTCAGGAGGGACTGTACTCAATTTGCGCGGCATGAACACAGATGCACTGCAATGAAACATGATGTACCCCACTGCTATTCGGCACCTTCAAAAAGGTGCGATTCGCAAAAATCGCGTTGTCCTTCATTCGTGTTCGTTGGCGTAATATAGAGGCACGAGGCACCTACCCCTAAAGAGCGAGATGTTGCGGTTCATCTTAGCTCTTTCGCGGCCTGACAATTCTGCGTGCAGTGTGTCTCCAGTGTCCAGTACTCGGAACTTCGCACGTCGATTGAGTCGAACAGCTGGTCAGAGGCGGACATGCGTGAGTGCTCATATTCAGGACATGCAGGTCGCACTGGCAGACCAGATACTCCTGCGCGACTTCTGGCAGGGCAAGCAGGGCTGGCCTTCAGGGCAGGCCTTCAGGGCTGGTTCAGTCTACATTTAGCCTACATAAATCTAATGCTGTGCGCAGACAGTGGCAAAGAGCTTCTAATGAGCAATTGTGAAGGAACAAAATGCGGAACGTCATTTGGTAAAAGTTAACCAGGCTGCACTTTTTGCTTCTCGGTTGTTTAGCAGAGCACCTATCATATTCATCATCATCGTCATCATCATCAGCCTGACTGCGCCCACTGCAGACCAAAGGTCTCTCCTGATATCTCTCCATTTAATCGGGTCGCGTGCCAGCCCACGTGCCACCTATGGAGGCTACGTAGGTGGTCACTTAAAGGTCGAGCAGGCTGCAGACAAAACACGGTGACGTCGCTGACTGCCGGCTTAAGTACTCATGGATTTAAAGAAAACACGCATCACTGGCCTTAAGCTTCTTTACGAGTTAACCACGTGAAGAGAATCTAGCGCAAGCGTGAAAAGTAGCAGTAGCACTGCGCCGCATAGAGAGGACTGCTCTAATTTAACTATGAGCGCTCCTTTGTAGTTTGCGCGCATATGTATTTGCTGCAAGCTGCATGTTCACATAGGTCTCTCGTGGTAACTACGACGCATACTCGGGAAATCATTAAGCAGCAGCTGAGTTCTAGCAAAACACTGCAATACCGCGTATATAGCAATGGTTCCACGTGGCTTTGGAAGGCGTGCCGCAAAAGCTACAGCTAGCTTCCATGGACTCGGTGATGTGTTGTCGCCGTACTCTTCCCAAGAGCACGAAACAGCGGAGCTGTGGTCTCCGGCTTTCAATAGAGCCAAAAATAAAAAAAGAATATGCCGTGTCGCCGCGATGTCGGCCATGTCTGGTGAAGCGCAGCAACAACGCAAAAAGCGAAAGTTGTCTTTCCTTCAAGAGTTTTGTCAAAGGGCGACAGATAGAAAGAAGGGGCTCGAGACGGTGTTGCCAAGCGCACGTAGGCATTGCACAATGGAAGAGGAGGGAGGGAAAAACATGAACGTATCGTTTAGTATTATGAACAAACACTCGAACAATTGGAAGCATGCATGTCCGCGACGCATGAAACAGCCACAAATCTTATCCCGCGTGAGGAGGCGCGAGGACGCGGTGATTGCCCAGTTAAGCGAGCGTTGTACGTGACACACCCGAGTGAAGAAGTCTTTATCGCGCCTGCTTTCCTTCATCGTGCTTCCTCGGTCGACCGCACAAAGAGGTGCTTCAAACTTCACGGTGGTGCTACCGCCGAATAGCTTTTTCCAGGTGCACGATCCCTTCGCGTGAGACCTCCGAAACCACATCATGAGCGCGGCGCGGCGAGGCGAGGCTTTAAGGAGGAGCCGCTAAGCTGTGCGTCATCAACCCCCATTTCGCTTTTACTTGGACGCCGGAGCCGAGCAGAGTTCCGGTTAATTGACGAGCCTCTCCCGTCTCCCCACGGGGAAGACGAGGTAGCAGGTGTGTTGCAGCAGTGCATCCTAGCGGCTTTAAGCAACGCTGAAACATTTCCCTCCAGCTCGCCCCTTCATCGGTGCCCCCAGAGAAGGTGTGAAGGATCATTTCTGACGACTGAAGGTGGCGCCAGGAGCCAATCGCGTAATGGAGCCCGAGTAATTTTGGAGCCCAGGCTGCCCAAATTCGACCGCCGTCCTCCACCATCTCAGCACTCATCCAACTCGTCGGCGCGTCGGTAAACACCCGAGCAAAGTTTGTAAACAGATGGAGAGCGAGAGACCAGGCAACGGATCTCTGCGAAGCCATCGCCCGTGCGCCTCGCGAGTGTTGCGTAGGGTGTGCGGGAGCCCTTATCTCGTCGCTGCACCACTCAGCGCTGGCTTGGATCATTTATCATGAATTAGAGCTACTTTCCGGAAGGTGCGCTGGTGTCTCGCTTCTTGCTTGAGCCAGAGCGGCTGTGCTTGCTTTCTTCGTTTACTGCTCGAACATTTTGTTCGTCGATAGTTTGAAAAGGAGGCTAATGCGGCCCCCTAGTCCCGGCGGGCAACGAGAAGGCTCTAAGCAGTTCTATTTAAATGATTCAAGAAAAAAAAAGAACCAGCGCCGAGTTCATTCATTTATTTATTTCCAGACACTACATGCTCGCTATTCCCCGGAAGGGAACATGAGTTCACAATTGGTAGCGAGTCACTGAAGTGGAAAGGGAACACGTCTACTTATGGGAGGTAGGGACCGCAGATATTGGCCACTAGAATGAAATAACTAGAAGAATAAGTACACGGAGTGGAGCGCATTTGGCAAATGCTTTCAGATCGTGAATGGCAGTTTACCAATATCCTTCAAGAGAAATACACATAACAGCAGTATCGTACCGGTACTCACCTATAGGGCAGAAATGTCGAGGTTAACGAAAAGGGCTCAACTTAAATTGAGGACAACGCAGCCAGCTATGGAAAGGAAAATGATAAGTGTGGCTTTAAGGGACAGGAAGGGGGTAGAGTGGGTTAGGAAACAAATGCAGGCTAATGACATCCTAGTGAAAATCAAGAGGTAGAAATGGGCTTGGGCCGCGCATGTATTGCGAAGAAAAGGTAACCGCTGGTCTTTAAGGGTAACTCATTGAATTTCAAAAAGGGCAAGCGTAGCAGGAGGCGGCAGAGAGTTAGGTGGGCGGATGAGATTAAGAAGTTCGCGGGGATACGGCGGCCGCAGCTGGCAAAGGACAGGGTTAATTGGAGGGACATGGGTGAGGCCTTTGTCCCACATAGACCGTAGTGAGGCTGATGATGATGATGAAATCCTAGCATGAATCTATGACAGGAGAGGCCAAAGGAAGCACAATGCCCAAACATATGTCGAATCAACAGCATATAAAATGCCTTTAAGATACAAGGTGTGAATAAAAACACATGCGGCACAGTTGTCCTGACTGGTTCCTATTCGCGATTCAAAAGTGTCAGTATGGGCAAACTTTGTTGCTCATATATTTTGGAATTTAGGTCAAGGAAATGATATTCGAAGTATACGTAATTTTCGCCTGGCAAACCCACCTCTATTTTCAGTGTTTCCGCTTAATGTAATAGCATGGAGCCCTAAGTATGAACCAATTTCCCAGCCGTTCATATGATATATTTCATGTAACGAGAGAAAAGGAGCACCTGGTCAATCAACCAGGTAAGCACTAAATTAAAAGACGCATGCAAACAAATCTGGCTCGAGTAGTGGCCATGAAGAAAACGAGCTGCAGGCTTGCACTTTATTAAAGAAGGAAAAGGAGAGGGAAAAAAAGAATTGTAGGAAAGGCTGTCGTCTATGCGAACGAAATTGTTGGTGCGAACTTTCTTTAATGGTTTATGGCGCATTCAATCTTTGCGGTGCGACGTATGACGTATGTCAGTCTGAAACTTTGACGAGTTATACTGTACCTAAAATAGAGTTCCCATTAAAAGTAAAATTTGTACACTTTGAAAGGAATTCTTTAGTTTAGTTTTTTTTTTGCTGTGGCGATGTGAACAGATTTACACCACCTAACGCAGGGGGTATACGGATAATGACGCTATAAGCCGTGATCGATAGAGGAAGAGTATTCCAGCCGACTCCCACAAGCTACATGCCCAGCTTTTCTGGATATTGAGCAAATAGCCTCATCTGTTGGCCCGAGAGAGAATGCGGGCACGTGGTGATCATCATGGTCGACTCTTTCTGCTCGTCGCAAAACCTCACGTACAAAATGCTTCCCGCGCTCACAGCAGCTTCAGACGGCCATAGAAAATAATTGGGAAGTACCGAGCATTCTAAATTCCCGCAGTGATTGACCACACTAAGAACATACCTCTTTTCCGCCTAGAACCTATCGTCTGCCCTCAGTCTCGAGAGGGTAGTGCAAACAACAACATGACTTGTCACCTGGTCCCAGCTTCTCTTCCGGCCACCTTAGGCCATGTGCAGTTACATGTACATGTGCATGTGCAGTTAAATAGGGGGGGGAGGTCACTGCGGAGGGGGTTTCAGCTGCAAGAGTTCCTATTTATTTAGAGAGCAATGGAGGCCTTTAATTGTTTGCTAAATTAGTTGTGGTGATGTCTATGGCAGATTGCAGGAATTGCAGAGGTGGGTTTGAGACGGAAAGGCAACGAGACTAGGCTGCACTAAGCTGCTTCCAGCTAGGCGAATTTGCGACAGCGAGAGTTGTCACTACGTATCTTCTGCGTAGCTCCAAATTCCACTTAGGTCACGCCTCCAAGCATGGCATGATCCAAAACGGGACACTTTTTGCAGCTTTAACATGCAAGTGGTTCCTGGATCACAGTCTCATTGGTTAGCATGTTAGCCCTTAAGTTTATGGTTAGCACGTACTACGTATCTATTCCTAAAGATGATGGCAGTGTTTACGCACTTAACTCTGATAAAGTCATACTGCTTACTGTTAAATAGACCGTTTTGCACAGCCTGCCATAAAGACAATACAGGCATCACATTCAACGATGCAAAGAAACCAAAGAAAGGACTGCAGCAGTGACTGCAGAGATAAACAAAACGGTAACAACTGAAATTTAGAATCAAATATGTGGCATTTATTAACACCATCATATAAATAGAATAATACATGTTTTCCCATTTGTTTTCACTAGAGAATCCCGCTCAAGTTTTAAAGTTATTAGGCCGTTCAATTTACAACTTGCAGCGCGACATGGTCATCGAACTACAACGAATCTTTCTTTACTTGGTTGCGCAGCATTGTAAGTGGTAGTTTGACCCGAACAATAAACTCTCTCGCCTTTGTTCAGCTAGGGCCAATACAGCGTAACGTTAATTATGCGTGCAATAAGCCCCAACTCGATGGACGCATCCTACGCGTACCGGCTGAGCGCCTACGCGCACGGGCGTACGCTGGATCCTGTCTGCGCATGCGCAAAGCGAGACGCGCGCGCAGGCTGCTAGATATCTGTTCATGTCAGATATTTGCGGCCATGGCGGTGCGCTGGCGCACGCGCCGGAAGTGGCTCGCTGGTTTGTGGCCAATGAGAGGGCACAGTTCCCGCAATATCCGGAATGAGCCTCCGCTGGCGCCGCCTCCATCTCAGAATGACAGCAAATACTGCTCGAATCAGACGCAGTACAAGCCCATTTCGTTGCTGTCGTGCGCACACTGCTGGCATGATTGCGGCACAAGTATGAGCAACACTGAGAATGCTCGCAATGCTGACGAGCTGACAAGCGTTTGCGGGT
Source organism: Amblyomma americanum (assembly GCA_030143305.2). NCBI lineage: Eukaryota > Metazoa > Arthropoda > Arachnida > Ixodida > Ixodidae > Amblyomma > Amblyomma americanum. Next base: position 304,712 of record JARKHS020019007.1, read on the forward strand.
GACGAGCTGGCGGGAAATGCCGTCCATGCAATGCTATGGCGGTGATGCTGTTGGTTAAAAAAAAGACCTGAGAAAACTGCACTGAAATACGTGCCAGTTTGAATGAAAAGCTACTATTAAAACTGCAGTTCAGTTTATATGTTACATAACTTGCCTCGCTACTTTCAAAATTTAAAGATTTCAAGTGGCAGTCTAACTGTTTCGGCCAGTTCCAATCTATGAGGCCTAGCAACAACGTGCTAGTGCGCGCACGAGCGCGAGTCAGCGACAGGCTATGGAGGTGCACACCACTTGCGACGCCCGTCGCGACGCGGCGCTGGGCGCACAGGCGCTCTGCGCGTACGCGTAGGATTGCCCATTGAGTTGGGGATATACACTGCCTTGCGTAAAGAATGCTTTGCGACAACGCTCAACTGCGCTTTTTGAATATAAATGATCACTGTGTTGCTATTGCGATGTTTTCTTTGTTATGTATGAAGCGGCCCGAGCTTGTTTGGGTAGATATATAGAAACAACGCTGGAATTTTAAAGAACAGCGTCCGAGAGGTGCCCAAGGAGCTTCTGCGTTTCTGCTGTAGATTTCTTAATAGGCGATAAAATGCAAAATGATGCATTCAGTTGAAGCTTTGCAATGTCGCCTTTGCGAGGTGCTCATTCTTTCTTGACATAGTTCCCATGCGAGGACGAGACCCTTAGGTCTCTCGTATACTAGTGTCAGCATGTCACCCTAGAAAAATGCCCGTATAGTGTGTAATAACATCGTACTTACGGATATTTCTCAAGCTGCAGATAAAGCCGAGGAATGCAAGCTTTGCTTCCGACAAAGGGTTAACTAATGTAGTGCGCTGTTTCCGCGGCAAACAGCCGCCCCTATCGACGGCACTCAGAGGTAGCGTGCCGATGGCTGAAGTGCATTGCCGCAGGTGGTAAATATGTCCAAAAGTAATGCGAATATGTGCAACGGGATATTGCAGAGTTCAGTGTGCGTCCGACATCATTCATTTTCGTCATTGAATAAAGGTGTCGCAGCGCGCAGGACTTAAAAGTTGTTGAAAGCCACTCGTGATATATTTATGTATCGCACATCAACAAACGGCCACAGTACCGTACAGAAGATATAGTTGTTTTTGCGATTACCGCAGCATTCGTGCATTTTCTTAAGAGGCTTGCAACTGCGATGTAGTTTTCAAAAGAACATCGTCACGTTTAGGTATAGATCGAACGAATATAGGCTCTGGCTGCAGGCTTGCAGTAACAGAAGCTCCAGAGAGATAAAGAGGAAGAGGGGAAGCCCGGATGTTAACCAGAAGGGTGTTCCGGTTGAATACCCGAACTGGGAAAGAAGGATGATGAGTTTGAAGAGTGAAAGAGAGAAGGGCCAAAGAACACAGTCACAATTTGTCACTCAAACCGATCGCTCTCAGGTAGCAAAACAGTGCCTTGTAGGCCTTAGGATCTCTGAAGGTGCGGTACAAAGCACAGCGCGGCCCATGTTTTAAAGCGAAAGCTTTACTGCGCCAGCCAGCGTGCCACTTCGGCTCGTCGCGCCGTATGCGGTATGTAGGGAGCCGTATGCCGTATTGTATGCCGTGGCCGACGAACGGCCTTGAGCCGCCGTTGCCTAGCGACGCCGCTGCCGCGCTCCAACAGATGGCGCCGCCGTCGACGCCGCTGCCGTCGCCGCTCGCTCCAACAGATGTGCTCCGCTGGGGTAGAGGGAGAGGAGGTGTCATATATATATATATATATATATATATATATATATATATATATATAGCAGGCAAGGTTAAGGAAATGAGGGACTCGTTTTTGACAAACATATGAAGGGAGCCAACAGTCACCGAAACCAAGGTGCATAGGGGAATGTTTTTAAACATTCTATGCCCGTCAGTGACTTGGTACCTGATGTATGCACTCATATGATATCTGATATATATATATATATTGTGCGCTTAGCTTCAGTGTATTGTATCTGATACCTGGTTTAATATCTGTTGCGGGTCCTTGGACCCAAGATATTAAACTTATTTTTGGAATATGGAGGAGTGCTTGACTTGAAGCACTCTGGCACGGGTCGGCCCGGTATTGCACTGCCTCCGGGATTGGCCCGGGGCGTAATCAGCGCGCGCCTTTTCTTTCTATCTTTGCTCTCCTGTCCTTTAACTCTCCTACTTTCAGCACGCGGCAGCCAGCGTGGCTCGCTCGGCTTGAGCCAGTAGGCAGGCCCGTGCACTTTCCTTTCCTTTCTTCCTATCAGCAACTGCAGCAGCAGCAGTCAGTGTATTGTAGTCGTTACGGAGAGCGCGAAAGAGACGCGACAACGACAGGACGAAGCGAGGAAGCGAAAAAGCGCTCAAGAGACGCCAGAAGAACGCGCCGCACGACTCGAGAAGCGTCGTAACGAAGATGCGGCTAGAAGAAGTCGTGCCACGTCCCGGAGTGACTCTTCAACTGCGGAAGAGACCAGGGTGAGTTCTCGAGTGCGTCGCAATGAGACGCTGCGTAGACGACGTGCCGAGGAAACGAAGCTTTCGCATTTCAACTAGGGTGAGCGAGACCTAAACCACAGCCAATTTTTTTGGATGGCAAAAGCAGGGCACTCACACAAGAGATGTATGAGTGTCTCCTCGCAGTCACGTATTTCACAAACCGAACTGTCGGTCATCCCAATCCGGAGTGTGCATTGCTTTGTAAAAGCAACACGGAGCCATAGATGGCGCAGAATCGTTGCTTCGCGACGCGGTATATTATGGGGAAGACAAAGGCGCAGTGCAGGGTCCAATCCCCTGAGACGAAGGTTGAAAAACTCGCCCGTGTTTCACGCAGAAAGTGTGAGCTCCAGCGCCAACCTGCGAAGCCCACACTACGTCAACTCTTGATACAGGAATGCTGACCTCAAGTCCGTCGTTATAGGCAGATCAGGCTGCCTCGTCCATGTGGTGGTTGCCTTTGATACCACAGTATCCATGGCAGCCATTGAAAAATGATATCGATATGGCGCAGTGGGTACACCTCGCAGGTCTCCTGCAACGAGATGTTCATATACGACCCGCGGCGTAGTGCAGCTTGCAGGCCTTGAAGGGCTGCTTTGGAATCAGTGTAAACTGGCCATTCATGTGGAGGTTCTGGGCTCAAGAACTCGACGGCACGCCGAAGTGCAGCTAGTTCCGCAGCTGTTGGGGAAGTCTTGTAGGTCGTCTTCACCTTCAGCAAGATGGACCTCGGCGGGGTCACCATAGACACCGCGGAACTGGTCAAATTAATCGGCCCATTTGTGCAGATATGTATGCTGTGACGGTGGTTAGAATGCATATATTCCAACGTGATCTGCTTGACGAGCAGCCAGTGATACACCAGGTTTAACAGAAACTGTTGGCCCACCTGCCTCCTAGAGGGGGGGGGGGGGGGGGGCGCTCTTAGGCGGCTCACTTAGGTTGCTTAAAGGTCAAGGAGCAGTCGTTAGACAAGGATCGCCGAAATCATTGATTGCGGGCTTGAGTGCTAACGCAGTTTGCATAGTTGACCTTAAAGCTTGCCGTCAGGTCGCCCTCAACCGGGAGGGCAGGTTTTCACCTGCCCACTGTGGCAGGTGGGTTACCTTCCAGAGGCTTCAGAGAGACAACGGTGAAATCACAAAGTGCGGCTTAAGTGTTAACGTATGGAATGACTCAAAGCCGCACACGTACACGTGCGCTTTTACTATATGAAAAAACTTCGTGGCAAGTCTTCGTGGCAAATACTTCGTGGCAAGTTGATCACTTTTTATTTCCCTAAAAAAAAAAACGCTTGTGCGGGCTCCTTGGACTCGCGCAACACTTGTTGGAAAGCGGCGCCCGCAATGCGGATGAGGAAACTCTTTTTGGAACATTAATTCCGCACCTCAGGATGACTACACTCATTACTTATCCAGGGAGCGCGCTTCCCGCGTACGGCATACGACGCACTAGGCACCATGCGGAACTATGCGGCACCTTCCACACACCGGTCGTTATTAACCCGACGGGAGTCGTTACTCAAGTCTGCCCCGTTGCCGCAGGCCCGGACGCCGCAGTGGTGGAGCGTAAGGCGATCCGGCTAATTGCGTGCCCTCATGTTGCAGAGTAATTTCTCGGGATAACGAGACAAAACACTCCGCTGAAACAACTGTGAGGCGCGGGAAAACCGAGGGAATCAGACAAACTAGCAATGGACGTAAGAAAATAGTCATAGAAACTAAACAACTTTGATTTCAAGTGACGCCCAGAGGCATATACGAGGGGTTATGGCGAAGGCGCAACTAAGCAGATAAAGGAAGCAGGGGACGTTAAGAGGAGAAGATAAAGACGAAGCAGGCAGGAGGTGTACGAGTGTAGGATGATAAAGATTGATTAGTAGGAAAGCGATTAGTAGGAAAACGTGTGCAGCTCTGTGGAGGGTGTTCTAGTTTTCTCTAGCCGGCAGCCGCCAATTAGCGGCGAATGCGCGCGCAAAGAGATACATTGGGATTGCGTTAGCTGAGGAAGCGAAGGGAACCGGAGGAGGAACAAGATGGTACGAAGCACCCGTGGTGTCCGTTTTGGGAGGAAACGGAGGAATGCTGCGTGCTCGACCAACTCGGGATTAAATTAGACTGCAGACCCCGCACTCGTCCGTTGAGGCCAGCATGAAAGTGGGACAGCAAAGATAGGAAAAACAATACACAGAACGACAGAAGCTAAAAGAGGCGGCCCCACCCGATTGTTGCATAGCAAGGCGAACAGGATGACAAAAGAACGTCGCTCTCTGTCTCCTTAACGCGGACAGTTAGTTACTTAAGCAGAACGAAGAGTAATTAGGACGAGCACCATTTCCAGAGGTTAGAGAATGATAGGGTTCCCGGAGTTAAAGGCATCAAAACAATGCAATGACTCGCTGGTCAACTTCGAAATGACTCCAGCATTACTCTTTGCTGGCGAACGTCGTATTTATCCCCGCAGCTGCAGCAAAGACGCACCGATGATACCTCGATTTCCTCCCGTGCGAATGATGTGCACTTATGTGCACATCATCGACAGGAAGAAAGAGTACAATAACGATACTCCGCACTTACCGCTTGCCGCTTCGTTAAACCAGCGAATAGAAAGGCTAAATTCAGAAAGGGAACATTAATGCTCTTGCGGCTTATTAGACGAGACGAGTTTAGCTTCCACGTATTTTCCAAGACAATTTGAACGCGAACGCGATGTCATAAAAGAGAAGGCAAAAAAGGGACATATTGATTCATACAGCTTCTAAGGCGGAGGGTTTACCTTAAACATCGGGACCTACTAAAGCCCTCTCCGAACAGGTTTGCTTCAACTGGCGATGACCTGACAAAAGTGCATACATAGCATTGCTAAACGGCAGTACGATAGGGCAGGTGGATTGTAATTGTCATTTTTCTGCAATGTTAGTTTCACTTCATCGCGCTGATTTCTTCTCAAAAATTGATCCCATTTTACCAAGGTTCCTACACGGTCATTCCTTGTATGCTAGACACAATTTTGATTATTCTTCATTCTTCTTGGACTAGTTCTCATGGTGTAGGACGGAACTTACTGAGGAACCTCTAACATTCCTCATCCATTGTTAATGCATGCAGTCTTCTTGGCTGTCTCTTGAAGTTACTTTTGGCAGCACTTTTGAATCATGATACTGTTTAAGAGAGAAAAGAACTGGAGGGGACCCGCCTTAAGGGTATGGCGCGATAGCTTTAAAGGGTTAAAGACCGATATATGCGCAACAAGTACTTCTAAACTTTACATTCATAGATCCCTGCGAGTCCTCATACCCCTCCTGGTTAAGTGGTGCAGTGGTTACGCGATGCGCCGCTGCCCTGCGATGGCAGCCGCTGCCACCGGTGGGGCTTGTGGGAACCAGGTTGGTCTTCCCAAGCAACCCTTTGCGGCCAATCATTAACTGCCACCTGCCACCCTGGTCAGTTTTCTCACAATCCGGTGGGCAGGCTGTGATGACGCCACAAGGTCACGTGACCTAGGTTGCCGGAGTGGCTTGTTGCTCCGGCTTCTGCGGCTGCGAGGCCTCAAACTGTCGCCAACGCCGGCGCCGACGGCGGACAACTTTTTTTCCGACATGGGACTATTAACGCTCTAATAGGATGAAAACAAAAAAGGTGTTACAAAGTTTTTTCTTTGTCGCATCAGCCTGCAGATTCTGAAATCAGAAGCGCACGTCTGTGCACCGTACTCGCTGGGGCCTAAGAGCAGAATCTTCGCTAAAGGAATATATTGAGCACTTATTAAAATGTCATACGTTTAACGAAACTGATTTTTTTGTCCTTATTGAGAGCATCGTTCATTGCTTTCCAGTTTTTATAAGAGTTTAGTGATGTGCAGCCAGCCTATGAAGTACTGGCATTTTGATTGTCTCAAGGTCTCCGTACCAACGATTACTGAGTGGGCTAAGGGAATAATAATGTTGCGGAGTAAGTTGACATGACGGAAAGTGGTTGCATAAATTCTGTATATTAGGTCGACCACGAGTAGGGTCTTCTCTCGATTGTGCAACTTCTGCAACAATTCAAGGCCTGCCAAGTTGCAGTATCATCACCTTCAAAACAAGAAGCTTTGAGTTAAAGGATGAATGCTGGAGGTAGCACTCGGCTTTGTCCGAACTAAAATCAGACAAAAGGACGAAATCATTTCACTCAAAACTGCGAGCTTGCGTCTCCAAAGTCAAGGGTCGACGCTGCGTAATGGCGCGAACACCACCCTTGCTAAGTAGCGTCAACGCGGGGGAGGGGGGGGGGGGGACGCCATCTTGGACGCTATGCTAGCCACGATCGCTCCGAGTTCACAGGTCTTCATTCGAAATTTAAAAATACTCCCTTACGAGGCTGACGAAAACGCCGTATCCGAAGCTGAATGAAATTGTTTTTACAAATGTACTGGATAGCGTTATTTCTCTAGAAGCGTTCCGGATCCCGCAGAATGGGCGATTTTGCGCCATCTTTCAAATTGAATGATTTAAATAGGCCTAGTTAGGAAAGGGCAAAGGCCAATAACCAACCAGAAGATACATGTTGCTCTTCTTTCTGGATCAGGCTAATTGGCCCACTTGAGCAGCATGCAAATGTCGTTATATTCTTTCCCTTCCGTTCTTTCGAGTAGGGAGTACAAAAAATGGAAAGAGCGAACTAGCCGCAGTGCGCGGTGAGCCGTGGCAGTGCAGCAGCCCTGAATGCAGCGCGTCGGGGGCGACAGCAGCTATTCGAGGAAGCAGCTTCCGTTTTCCGGACAAGTGACAAATGTGGTCGCCTCACGCGACAGCACCGGAAAAAAGCTCGCCTTCTATCACATTATTCACTTGGCGCAAAACTGCGCGCCGTTACTTTATAAGTTCCCTGGTGATTTTCTTGCTTTCTTAGAACTCGTGCACATGCGTTACCCGCTTAGCTTGTTACGGGCTCGTTGAAGACTCGTGAAAAAACAAGGGCAAAGCTGCTGAAAAAAACAACAACACATTTTTAGGCTGGATTTTAAATATTTTTTTTTCAATAGGAGTTCCGAAAATGACACTTCTAACGGCCAAGCTATAAAAACACGCAAGGTGAAGCCTGTCACAAGCGCCGGTGAAGAAATATACGGCAAGCATACCACACTGCATCAACTTTGAGGAATCGCGAAGTTTGATGGGCTCGTGCCAAAACCTCAAAGGCGATTGAGTTCTTCCGAAATCTTGCTTCATCGAAAACCGTTGGGATTAACAGTGACCATATTAATGTCCTTGCTTGAATTTTATCTCCATTCTACCGTCATTGATTTTGACCAGAAGGTTTAAGCAGCTGGAATTTCCACTGGCTAGTCCATTGCACCCATTTTAACGGACATCTTTTTATGTTGTATTGACAAGCACATCTGCGCGCAGTTGAACGGGAAACCTTTTAGACGGATGTTCCGCTTTGTGCATGATTATTTTGTTGTTTTTAATTGAACCACATCATCTTTTCATTTTGACGGAGAGGCTTCAGGTGTTTGTAACATTTTTAGACACAGTTCTCAAGTACTTACCTTCACTTGGGAACTGCCTCACAGGAGAAATATCCTGTTTCTGAATTTTCAGTCTGACTTCTCTAGTAAAGATCATGTACGCTGGTTATACAACCCCTGGTCGAAGAAACGTCTCATGCCGTTCAGCAGTGCCCATTCCAAACAGGTTTTGGCCCATTCCAAAAAGAAGCATCACTTAATTGAAAGTATTGCTTTATAAAACACTAATACGTTCTAATCTGGAATATGCCGCAGGGATATGGGACCCGCATCATGAAAACCTGATAACTTTGCTTGAGCTGGTTCAAAATAACGCTGCTCGTTTTATCCAGTCCAACTTTAACCATACCGCAAGTGTAACATGCATGAAAGCTAATCTTTCTTTACCTATTTTAGCATCCCGCCGGCAGGCAATTCGTTTGAGCCTTTTTCATAAACTATACCATCACCCCACGCTTCGCGATTCCCTCATTTCGTCCCCCACATACGTGTCAAATCGCATTGATCATCGTTGCAAAGTTGGCATTGAATAATGTAACACTGAAACGGCATTTCAGTCTTTCTTGCCTCGTACATCACGTGAATGGAACTGCCTTCCCGCAGATATTGTCGACATAATTGATAACCAGCATTTACGTTCTGCACTAGCTTACATTGTATAACAGGAGAATGGTAATACTTGTTTTGTAATATGCATTGTATCTATTTATGCATTTTTTGTTTTGCAACCACTTCCCTCTTTAATGACTTTGGCCCTGAGGGTTCAATAAATGAAATGAAATGAAATCAAGTGCTTACGTGCAGCTCTCTAGAAATCCTGCGAGCACTGTGTGCAGGCTGGATTTGACAAGCAGCTTCAGAGACGGGACAACGTTGGCTACCCACGCCTCTTGATAACTGGCGAATGGGAAACTTTAATTCAGAAATGAAACTAACGTCCACTGACAAACTGCCCAGAAGAAAAGAAGATGACAGGGGTAAACTGCCAAAATATGGCGGAAGAAGAAGAGGTTGCGAGAGAGGGAAGGGAAGAGAGAGAGAGAGATAAAACATTTATTATTTCATTGAAGTGTTGTACGAGTCCGGTAGGCGGACTCCTCAGTTCAGGACTCCGGTGGCTTGGGCGGATGCCCAACAACAACAACAACTTGTGCCGTCCT